>JAOVYU010000022.1:7790322-7801500 GCA_025674565.1 Synodontis membranacea
AGAGATTTTTCCTCATAATTTCACATGTATGGAATCTAGTAATCTTTCTTGCTCCTGCTTATTTCGTGCAAGATCAGGCTGATGACGCAACATGAACGATGCATTCAGATATTATTTTATTGTCCTCGTTTCTTTTTATTGTCTTGTTGTTATTTGTAGAATTCTTTTAACACAACAAATGCCTTGGTAATGCCAAGAGGTTCATAAACCTTTCAAATAAATCACCATTAACTCCTGCATCGATAACAATTGGTTATACTGAAGCAATTATACTTCCAAGATGATTAGACATTTTACCTAAATTTCATTTCATGTAGGTAGGAATAAAGTCACACGGTGCACACTAAAGCAATCCCTTTTGTCTTTCTTGCTTTTACTTTGACTCTTCTAAACTGACAATGCAGATATCTTTAAGGGAAAAAAATACGTCTCTGGTATTAATCAGTAATAACACATTAAATGTTAAATAAAAGAGAGAAAAAGTCCATTGAATAATTCATTTGGGATAGGTGGGAGAGAAATAAACAGGCATGCTCAGTCAGGACCATAATTCATTAATAGTTTGCTTTTTATTCTGTCTGTGAAAAGCAGATTCATTATTGAAGGAGTTTTGGGCTCTGAGGCCAGCAGCTGAGTGTGGGCATATTTCAGCCATGGATTTGTCCAAGCTTTTGAGCGTCTGAACTTGAGGACAAATGCCAGGGGCAAATAATTGTCTGAGGCCGAAAACTGTTTTCGGTATTCCGTTAATTGGCATTATATATGATGCATTTCAGAAAATCTTCTTCACTGTCTATAAAAGATATGCATCCTCCTTTGAGACTACTACACATATCTAAAACTAAGGCATTATTACTTTCCTTTCTCTTCCTAAATTGGGTGTATTTATAGTTTGAGGCAGCTGCAGGGCAAACCACATGACATTTACTTAAGACATATATATTTGTTGGGCAGTATGTTGAATTCAAACTGATTCGAATGTCTCTTTTTACTACACTATTTATATGAGCACAGACTGGCACTAGTATTTCAATATTGTAACTCAAATCCTTTTTATACGAAATAATTTTTATTCAAGTGAAGGACTGGGGTACATCTGTCACTGAACGTGCATCTTTAGCCAATTGTTAGCATGCCATTTACAGAGGACTCTGGGAAATAGTGAGTATTCGTGTGCATTAGTTTGTTAACGTGCACAATCCAGATTTAAAAAACCTTAGTCAAAAAAAAAAAAAAAGTCATACAAATGTAAGGCAGTGTACAACAGTATGGTTGCTGTACAACAGTGGCAAGGTTACAGGCAGAGAATTTTAAGATCCAAACTGGGCAAAGGTTATCCAATAAAATCAGAGATTGTGAAACTAGGCAAGGCCGTACACAGAAATGGCAGAATAGATTAAAAAAAATGATTGAGGAAGAGTCTGTTGAACTCAAAGGAGGTTGCTCTCTGCGGTTTGGATGAGAACTGTCTGTGAATGATGTTTTTTGGTCCCCTCCACTTTGTCTCAGTTTCTGTTTGTACCTCTTTGTCTTACTGTATTTGATATGGAACAATAACATCCAATGTACATTATAATGCACTGTATCTATCTTATTTAATACCTCATGTTTGTTTTATGTTCATGGCACAAAAATGTTTCCTCAGATTTAGTAGGTAAGAAGGTGACTAACACAGCTCCAGGCAGGACCCTGAAGAAACTCAGTCCCATACCCGAGCTTGATCCTGGAGAAACCAAAGCAGATGTGGTCTCTACAGCATCTTCTTATGTCCTCTCCTCTGTGGATAAGTGTAGCACTGTCTCGTCTTCCACAA
Source organism: Synodontis membranacea (assembly GCA_025674565.1). Taxonomy (NCBI): domain Eukaryota; kingdom Metazoa; phylum Chordata; class Actinopteri; order Siluriformes; family Mochokidae; genus Synodontis; species Synodontis membranacea. Next base: position 7,792,136 of record JAOVYU010000022.1, read on the forward strand.
ACTCCATATCTGACACTCAGGACGTTGAAGGTGAATCAAATGTATTTGCTGTTATTACTATGGGTTCAAAAAAAGGCCTATTTTTGGATACATCTTGTACAAAATCGCAGTACCAATTATTTATATTACCCAACATCATATTATTGGGCAGTTATAAGCTATAAAGCTCTTGTTACATGTATTGTTTCTAATTCATACATTCAACACAACTTAAATTTCAAGTGATCAAGTTTCCGCAGATTGTAGAATCAGTGTGAATGGGGATGGCGGTTCATGAGGGCTTGCTCTTAGACTAGTTAAAACTGTTGACCTGTACAAAAATGTTTTCAGCAGTCCAAATTTACCCATGTTAAGCCAAGGTTAATTGCACTTCAAATAATTATATTTTGAATCCATTCATTTAATCTGACGTTCAGGTATGAAAAAGACAGCAGAGGTGACCTTTTGACTTAAAAGAAAGAAAAGACCACCAATAAAGATGGATGGTAATTGATTAGGCCATCAAACAACTCCCTGAGTTCTCTCTCTCTTAGGGAGGAAAATGTGATTCATTAAATTATACATGTGTTAGGAATTGCCATGGGAGAAAAAGGTGCTTTTAAATGGTATAAACAAGAGGTGCAGACAGATACCATTAAGGGACTTTAAGTGTCTCTCTAGAAACCAAGATGTTTCTTTTAAGCTTTTAGGTTTTATTACTTGATGATGATGGACTTAGTGTTCTTGTCACAAGTCATTAAAGACTTTCTTTTGCAGTGCAATTTAATGACATTCATGTTTATGCTATGGCTCGTCATAGTTTCACTGCCTGTAACAATCTTCTGCGTATGTATAAATAGATAGAAATCGATGGATCATATGGATAGATGGGTGTCATATGGAATGTAGAGTAATTTAAAACACAATTCCAAACAGCTAATACCGAGACCAGTCAAGTCACACATAGGCTAGCTTTTCGTATGCGGCAAATATTTTGCTTATGGTATCTTCTATATGAACATTTTCCGTCCAACAGCGGCATCAGTGTTCAAACCACCTGTTTATGATCACAATGCATGCAATTAGTGTATGTGAGCTGGCTATTAAAGATTCTTGCTGACTAAACTGATAAACTGCAAGACAACCTTTAGTATACTCCATTAAGATGCCTTGAGACAACTTGTGTTTTCCGCTCTGTGATAGCTATGAATAAGGAATGACTTCCTTGCTTATTGCCTGATACTCCCTTGATTACGTCTTCTCTGCTGATCAGATGCCTGTGCGGGGATCCTACTCAGCTGCCTCTTCTGCCAGTTCTATGAACTTTGCCTCATGCTGCCTGACACGTGTAAACGTGCAGCTGATGAAATCTGCCCAGCCTGTATCTATTTGTTTGCTCCATTAGAACCAGTGCAAAGCAGCGAATGGAACTGTCAGTGCGACATTGACTGTGGCCTGTTTGATGCCTGCCAAGAAACCAGCGATTGCCTGGAGTTAGCCATGGAGATTTCAGAGATTTGCTACCGTTAACATGCTAGCAAAGTCAACATACTGGATAGCAGAATTCAAGACTGCAGGGCTATTCTGAAGCCAATGGGTAATGCAACATTGTCAATATTACCAAATTTTTCACATTCAGTGAGTGTCAGTTAAAATATTACATATATTTAACATCACCTTTGAATGGAGTATGTCTACGGAGCTAGCTTTAAGTAATGGTAGGTTTTGGCTTGGTGAATCACATCATTGAACAAGTTTGCACAAGAAACACAAATTAGGCAGAGGTGAGTGGATTCAGGAGAAGGGACGAGGGAGGCTGACACAAGAGCTTGTGCATGCTCATGGCAATTTAATAAAAAAAAATGGTGAATGGTGAATGTCATGTGGAGGTGGAAATGGTCTTCATATTATCCTAGTTTAAGCTGAAGTATGGTTGTTAACACAAACAGCACAAGATGTTGTTTCTGTAAGATACATACACGTCTTTCTAGATCCCATCAACCTTTGTTCTCCGTTCAGGAAGACCACTCACTCGAATGCGCAGTGACAACTTGATAGATCGTCTCTGTCAGAGACAGAATGCATGCATCTGTTTGTGCTATTTATACATCTTTCTCTTCTGCTGCATAAAAGAGATATTAGCAGGGAGATATGTTACATGACCAAAAGTATGTGGACACTTAATTGTCATACCCATATGTACTTATCGAAACATCCCATTCCAAAGTTGGTCCTCCAATTTGCTGCTATTACGCCTCTGGTCTTTTGGGAAAGCAATCCACTAGATTTTTCAACCCAGCTGTAGGAATTTCCTGTTCCTGTGTAAGCAAAAAGCCCTGATGGTGGTCCAGTTCATCCTGAAGATGTTCAGTGGGGTTGAAGTTCTTCAAGTTTTTCCACTCCATCCTTGGCAAACCATGTCTTTATGGATCGCTGTTTGTGCACAGTGGCTTTCTCTTGCTGGAACATACTTTGGCCCCTTAGTTCTAGAAAAAGGGAAATCTTTATGCTACAGCATACAAAGACATCTTTGACTCCTGTGTGCTTCCAACTGTGTGAAACAGTTTGGGGAAGAATCACATATGTTGTGATCTTCAGGTGTCTACGTACATTTGGCCATGTCATTTTCCTGTTGTACTAGTTATGCCAGGTAACCTGTTGTTGTGCTACAATTATCAAAATGTCTCACCGCTTATCAGAGTACCATTATGAGTTCTATGAAACAGCAGGAGCTTAATAAGTATTTTAAAATACTGTGTGTGAGTCCTACCAACCATGTCATGAAACTTTTCAGACTGCACTTTTAAATCTCCAACCAATGAAAACACAGCTCTTCATGTACAAAGGTGTCTTCTCGCACTGTACACTTTGTTCAGAATATCACTGTTCAACTGAATTAGGTTCAGTTAGTCGTGTTAACATATCGAAATTTGCCATTAACGTTACTAAATGAATGACATACAGTTGAATGAATGAATGAATGTGTTCTGACACCTCACTGCAGTTTGACTATTCCAGAACTTTAAAATGGTATTCTTTCAACATTTCCCTGCAGGAAAAACGATAACTGGCCAAGTTTATTGTTCCCCTGCTGTTATCCTCAGCTGAACCTCTTTTCCAATGTGTAAAAGCATTTATCAAAGAAAATGAATGTTTCTCTTCCAGAGTCCAGCTCATTGCCTAGTGTATAAACCAATGTATCGCATGAAAGTCCATTTTAACCCCAAAGAGAAATTATCTGTATTGTGGTTATTTTGAAGCTCTCTTCTTAAATAATTTAATATGGATGCCGCATAGCCTCACTGATGCTTGTTCTACATAACGGGCTTAGACGGTTTCAAAAGAGTTCTCAGGTCATGTCCAATTTAATTTTTGCGTAAGTAATTATAAAACCCAGCTTATTATGGTGCCATAAAATAACTTATTGTGTCCCACTGTGGTTTTTCTACACAAGTCATGCTTGTGCAAACAGATGCTTGGTTAAACCAAAAACATCTGTATGTCTTAAACTTTTTGGACCCTTGTCAAATTTCCTGATAGCTTTGGGAGTCGCATGGGCTGTTTAGATTTTCTAATGGTTTTGCATACGATGTCAATTTTCCCATCATCTGCTCAAATTTATTTCATTATGTCGATGTACAGAGCAATGTGCAATCCCTAACTGCTTCTCTGGGACTTGTAGTACGGTACAGTTTGCAAAGAAGAATGAAATGTAGAATGTCAGAGGTGTCATTATTGTATAATAGAATAAAAACAAGTAGATCCAGAATCATTTGTTTTATTTTACCATTGACAAACAGTCTCTGTTCATTGTGCTGCCATGTTTACATGTTTCTTCTTCTTCTTTTTTTTGTAACCATAATTAGGCTTTTTATTATTATTATTGTTACCCAGTTCTCTGTTCATCTCATTAATGAGAGGCAAGACAAGGCTTTCCTCTGAAGTGCACAACTCTAGGTTTATTATTTTTTTAATCCCGCTATGCACAGCCCTCCTGTGGGGCAAGACTCAATGAAATATTAACATTGTACATTTACGCATTAAGCATCTCACCAAATATTACCAAAGAAGTGTTCTAAGTGGAAGTGCAGTCACTGTGTTTTGACATAATTGACAATGAGCTTTAATATGTATTACACTTGCACAGAGATTTTGGCCGATGCTGCTGATGCACTCACAGTAGCCGCATAAGTAGTAGTTGAACTGGTGTTGTGTTTTTTGTAATATTCTGAAGTGCACAATAGAGTTGTTTGATGAGATAAATGCTATTTGTTTAAACGTTCCATTTATGAAGGGTCATATTCAGGCACTTTTTAGAAAATAGAAGTCAGTATTACCAAGAACACCGTAATGAGTTGTGTTATCAAATGCTACCATATTTAAACCATGTTGTATTAATAAACAAATTCACCAAATGAACATTTACTGGTACTTGTGTGTGCCATTGTATAATGTGACCAAATACAGTATTTAGTGTCTTTCAGATTATAACAATGAGTTGATCTTACAGTGCTATAGAGAATTTCTAATGAACCAAATATCTGATCATATACTACTAAAACCAGAGAAATAGTCCACTGCGTTAAAGCCAGAACAATATTCATTTAAAGCATTTCCCAATATTATCCTTTGTAGTATATGGGCCATCTGATATAGGCCTCCTTTTAGTAAGTTAGGAAATGTGCCTTTGGGCTACCCAACCTTAATATATATTCCCTAATGGGTGCTTTGTAGCTGGCGTGTGGGCTTGCATTAGAAATACCTTTCAATCATCAAGCCATCTCTGTCTTGTGACAGGTGATTTTCCTCTGTGTCCAATTATTAATCTCATTTTAACAATTAACACTGCAAGTTCTTTAAAAACCTCAAGAGACTTTCCAAGGTCTGTAGGGACTATCAAGGATTTAACCCATCACTCGCTCGACAACCTTTTAAACAGATCAAATCAGGGTTGAAAGTTCAACTTTATCCTTTTAGGTCGTAAGACTCCCGTCCTCTTCCAGGTGTTGTCCTATTAGAAGACTTGTGGACTGCATTTGCAGAAGGCACATATGGCGGGAAATGATGGAGCATGGTACCCTATCTCTGTGCCCCTACCCCCTGTGGAGGTGAGGAAATTAAAGAGGCCCACAGCAGGAGGAGGGAATGGATGGGCCTTGACTGGGGAGGAGGAGGAGGAGGGGGGGGGTGGAGTTAATTACTGCGTAATGAGGAGCAATTTATTGTGTTCTTGTTAGGCACATAAAAATGCCGGATGCGCTATACAAAGGCTATGTGTTAATGTGTCCCTCTTAATGCTTGGTAGTAAAGGTCCTGAGAGTTTGAGGCATCTAGTGTGTGGAAAGTGACTGAGACATCCCCTTAGGGGTCCCAGAGCCATCGGATTAGCCTGGTTGCTTTTAGTGTCTGTCCCTGGGTCAGGAGGAATAATGAAAGCGTTGCATTAGTAGAGTATCGATCCCACACTCCATGGCCTCTGCTGATGAGGCTGCTATAACTCCTCATAGCCACCTCTCCACCCCGGTAAATCTCAATCTATTTAGCTCTAACTCTGCTGTTAGTCTTCAAAGCAGCTCCTGATTTTTGAAAGTCTGTCAGATATTATGGTGATAACCAGCAATGCCAGTAAAAACTGATTAAAAGTAGTGGAGAAGCTATGAACAAGATAATTCATTTCATGTCCTGTAACACCTGTTTTGTGTAACGTTTTTTCACCTTGATACTTTGTGTGAAAAATGGTGCAACATGGTACATAATATTAGTGTGGGACACTATATGCTTTATCAGTCCTAAACAATGAAAAGATAACACATGTCTATTTCTTTATAGCTCCTGATATAGGAAAGGGACAAGACTTTCATCTGTGATATATGAAACGTGTTTGAAGAGCAAAGGCCGTGACATCTAAAAACAGGCCATCCGGCATGATTTTTTTTCGTGAGGATCTGTCTTGACGTTTCTCAGAGGCACCTACATCTATCTACTATAGTTCAGTATCTTTATCACACTGAAACCTCGGGGATCTATATTTATGGTGGCACAGAACGTGATGTATCATTGTTATTGATTGCATGTAATGCATCTATGAACACTGCGTTACAGTGAAAGCACAGCTATAAATACAAGCATATACTGAAGATTTTCATGTTACTGTAAGGATCAGAGTTGGACATCACCGTGATCATATCAAATTTCTGCCAAATATAAACAATACAGGTTTTGCCATTTTGTTTATTATTACCAGTTAAAGCATGTTTCTTTTTCACTGTTGCCAAATTGACACACAATTTGTACTAATATGTAAGTTTAGCTTGACATATTCTAATTTGAGAATATTCTAATCTGATTAGTGTGCTGAGTAGTCTATTCACCTTCCACGCTTTCTATGTCCAAATAGAAATGTTTCATCTGCAGATGAATCTGCATTTGAAATGGTCCCACTGGACAAATGGGTAGCTTGTAGAATAACTGTTGAATGTTAATGAGGCTTCCTTCGGGCAGGCAAGCATTAAGTGACAAGGGTCTGTCAACCATGCAGACTTTCAAGAAGCTGTAAGTAATGTATAGAATTTCAAATAAACTTATATACGGTAAATGTTATACATTACCATTCGAAGCTTGGAGACGCCTATTCATAGAAGGGTTTTCTTCACTTTCAGGATCCATTGTTTTAGAATAATTCAGAATATATTAACCCTATGAAATAATACATATGGGACTATGTCATGACGAAGTGTTAAACATATCTAAACTAGTTAATCTTTAGTTTTCCTGACGAAATTTCATAACAGATACCTCTGTTAAGCAAAAATCTCGATTTGGAAATGAAATTTCACACAGGCATTAACTTTACAATTTACAAAAATAGAAAAAAGTTCAACTGTTAGTTTTTATTAGCATGTCTTTAAGACTGAGAAAATACAGGATGATCCAAAAGTCTGAATCTATACGCAATTATCTATTTAAATACAGATATTGCAACAAATCGACAGCCTTGGACTTTGCGACACTTGTGCATACGCTGAAATCGATCTTCTGTCCCAATTATATTAAACCATCTTGGGTCCGCCATAAAAAGAAAAATATTAAATTTCGTATAAGGAAAAATGTCTATAGATGCAGACTTTTCAAACACAATGTGTATGTTCAGTCTAGTGTGTCCAAACTTTGACTGGTAGTATGTGTCTAATATTTCTCCCACTAAGTTGTAGAGACTTTAGTAAAGGATAAGGGTGAGGTATAAATTTTGTTTATTAATGTTATGTTATAAATTTTTATTGCATAACATTGGAAATATTACCATGTTATTTCTGGAGTTTTAATAAATGTAGGACTATTCAAGCTCATGCTCCTTTAAGAGCAAGTCACTGTATCTGCAAATGTATATATACACACGCATGGTCATTGTGTTTTCACAAGTATTATTTTTTCTCTGTAGCATTTCTGGAGTGTGGTTGTAAAAAAAAAAAACGAAAAGGAGGTTCTGCATAATCAGTTAGCCTACTTCTGCTGATAAGTGATGCCACATTGGGGCTTTATCACTATACGTTGGATATATCCACTAAGCGTATTGTCTGCTAAACCTATTTTATATATCTGCCTTGTTGGTGTGATGACTTTGTGTATTCCCTAGACCCCTAGCGGTTTCTGTGTTTTGAAGAAACAAAACACTCTCGTGCCATGTGAGGCAACTTTTTTAATTCATCAAAATGGCACAAAACTTGCTTCCCATTCCCAACAGAATACTTCCCCAAGGAGCAAACGTGTGGGAGTTAAAAACCAGTATACCAACAGACTGCTAGGCAATCAGACTACCTCATTAATCAACATGAGTTATGTAATATGTGAACTATTTCAACGGCAAATTAATACACGTGCGACGGATCAAATTTACATAGTGTTCGAAACGTATTAAGTTTTGTAACGAAAATATCGAAAGTAATATTGCTCAACTGAAATAAAGAAAAAATGTAGTTTTCAACAGAAAGAATGACATACACAGCATTTATAAAGAGACACATGTATACACTGATTAATAATGGAGTGGAAATACGTAATGCAAATGTATACGTTGAAGAAAGCAAATTTATTGTGCCATAAACAGCTGGTCAGCAAAAAAAAAAAAAAAAGAGAAAGCATTTGGGCTGGTGTAAATCACTAATCCGGACTTTCTAATTAAGTTATATATCTGTAATTCATGAAGTGTAATGCCAAACAGGTTCATAATCACAGAAAATATAGTCACCAGGCACACTGCAGAAGGGATGTGAATCAATAATGCACACCTAAGCACCCAGTTTACTGGCTCTATTTGAATATTATGCTGAAATCCTGCACAAGTTGACAAAATGTCATCCTTTGTATTATTTATGGTAAATGTGCCATTTCTACACACGGTGCTGGGGTCTGAAGTTTTGCCTGTCAGCATGTGAGCCTGATCTGTGCAAATCACATGATGTTTCTCTCATCAATAAGACATGAGATTACGAACAGAGAATCATCCAGGTCAGCTATCCAAAAAAAAAAAAAATAATTAAAATGAATGTAATATGCATGTAAATGTTACATAAACACTGTGGGGTGTTGCAGAAACCTTCTAGCGCCCAGTTCATTTGAGACAAAAATTGAGTTAAAGCTGTTATTTCTGTCACTGATAATGGGATTGAAATAAAATGGACTAGATGAAGATTTAATAATTGAATTGGAACAGAGACGGCCACTGAATCCTCCCACGGGCACGCCAACCTGGGTTTATCAATAATTGCTCATTTAAGCATGCATATTATTAGACCTTGCTGCTGTTCCAGGTTTGACTCAAGGTCCCTCAAATGTCAATTGCTTGTTCCTTGCTCCCTGGCTGTTTGGATGCCCCTCTGTGTGCACGTGTTTGCACGAGAAAGACATTTGTCCTGTTGGCTTGAAAAGGCAGACACAATGTTCTCCTTGTTTGCTTCAGGCATTTAATTAATAGCATAAATAATAGGTTTCAATGTATATGGTATATATATAAATATTAGAAGTTCACACTGAATTTTGTTCCAAGTGTCCGAATAGGTCCAAAAGGGCATCCTTCCCAAACTGTTCCCAATAACCAAGCTGCACTCTGGTGCACTGTAGCTGTCTAATAGGACAAGCCTTCACATTAATCAAAGCTAATGTGAAGTGTGTGTGAGAGGGGGAGAGAGAGAGAGAGAGAGAGAGAGAGAGAGAGAGAGAGCACAAGTGCCATCTCTCCCGAAGACCCGTTTAGCACAACATGTCTGTGAGTAAGGCCGTTGCTTCTGTCAGTAATTGCAGCACAAGGAGTCATTAATAATGCATTTAAGATCACTTATACTTCAGTAAGCCAGAAGTTTAAAGAGTAACATTTTTCTGATCAAGTCCTG
>JAOVYU010000022.1:7823408-7836287 GCA_025674565.1 Synodontis membranacea
TTATTTATTTATTTATTTATTTATTTATTTATTTATTTATTCTATCTATCTATCTATCTATCTATCTATCTATCTATTTACAACAGTGCTTAGTTTGCAACGGTAGACTACATAACCTGATAATATATTTGATACTAGGCTATAAAGTTTGTTATTTGTAAGCCTGTGCTCCTAATTCCTGTCCTTATATGATAATAACAATGAATGCATTGAGGTTACAAAAAAAGCATCCATGATTATATGTCTAACCATGACTTATTATTATAGATAAGAAAATATTGTACGCATTACATGGTGCTGGGCAGGTTTGACTCCGTCAATTAAGACATTAACATCCAACACCAAAGGACACCATATGGGCAAAAGTTTGTGGACACCTGACCATGACACCAGTATGTGGTCCTTCCCCCAAACTATTGGAAGCAAACAATTGTTTAGGATGTTGTCGTATGCTGTATCATTACTATTTCCCTTCACTGGGACTAAGAGGCCCAAACCTGTTCCAGCATGACAATGCCCCTGTGCACATTGGGGCGAGCTCCATGAAGACGTGGTACGCTGAGGTTGGTGTGAAAGAACTTGAGTGGTCTACACAGAGCCCTGCCTTGAACCCCACTGAACACCTTTGCTAGGAACTGAAATGCCGACTGCACCCCAGGCCTCATCACCCAACATCAGTGCCTGACCTCACTAATGCTCGTGGTGAATGGACACAAATGCCCACAGACATGCTCCAAAATCTAATGGAGCGCCTATAATCTGCACATATGAGTGTTATGGTCAGGTGTCCACAAACGTTTGTCCATATGATGTATGTGAAGACAGTGATCATACCTGTTTAATAGTTTATGTCAACCCAGACATGTCAGAAAGACACATCTGACACTTTCAACATCTCTACAATGGTCCACACTTTTTCTGCTGATACTGACATAAGCTCTAGTCACACATTACACATAGATATACAAACATAAAAGGTGCATTTCTCATGCTTTCCAGGCAGCCTGTAAATGACAAACCATATCACATAACCGTTCACAAGATTCACATGTAGCATATCCCTGTTCACGATCTCCAGACATCTGCAGCACACCTGTTCACAATTACAAACACTTCCTTAAATAACCAAGACTCGTAACCACATCTTTGCCATATTTACCCCTAAATCGATATACCCTGTGCTCCAATACATCCCACAACAAACGTCATGGCAAATGAGCAGGTCCATTTTCCATGGTCTTGTCAGAATTGACATGTTACCTCATGAATGCTAGGATCAACATTCTGATGGAGTCTCCTCTACAGAACTATGGAAAAAACTTTTTCCAGGGAGGCTAAGGAGTGTGATTTCCCTATGGTTAAAACATTCCCATTTTTTTTTTTAATTAACTTGACCGCCATCCCAGTTTTCTGGTCCAAAAAGCATGAATAAGCATCTTTGCACAATCCCAAGTTTCTCCAGTGCCTTCAACATGTCTGGGCTAAGCTCATCTATCTCAATGTATTGCTGGTGGAACTGCCATAATAACAGAAACAGAAATCTGCCCCCTGAAATCAAACTTACATCATCTTACAATATCCCCTCCAAAGCGCGAGCTTTCACTTCTGCTACTGCAGCCCTACTGACTCCTATATCTGGGCTCCTTCTTCAGCTTGACGGCTTCTCTCAAATTTGGTGTTTACTGGACAGCTTGTTACATCTGTGTCTGTGATTCAGGACATGGTCCATTCAGACTCAATGTCCCTGATTTCACTTGATACAAAGAAGAAGTATCTTTCAGAGGTGGGAGCTAACTTCGTTTTTCACCAAGGCTTCTTCCAGATGCTCCCAGGCAACCCAGATTGCATTCTTGAGTTTACCAGCTGGTGCCTTCTGTGACGAATACAACTCATCACCAAGTGTTGATAGGTTGATAATTCTGACCCTCCCTTTACCTGATTTGCACAAAACATATGGCCTCAAGTCTGGTGATACCATCATAAAATTGATCACTGACCTTTGGCCCTAGCTATCTCACACACTATCCCAGGTGCTATCTCCACCAGCAAGGTAACACCACCCCAGGCCTGACTCCAGAGATGGGAGAGATGGGTTTAATATGGACAGGATACACTTCATATTACTGTACCTTTCATGGGGGGGGGGGGGGGGGGCACTTAAAGTTTGCTTTTTGTCTGACCTCTCCATTCAGATCTGTTTACCATGGATGGCAATACTCTTAGCTTTAAGGTACCAATGGCATAGATCTGAGGTTCACCGGAGTACACAAGCCAATTCATTATAATAAGATCTTGAGCCATTGACCATTATGGGTTCAGTGGCCCCTTCATATTTGGTAGGGAAGATGATTGGAAGACCACCTTCAGTACCATCTTTAGACACTATAAATATTTGATCATGCCAGATGGTTTGGTCAATGTCCCTCAGTTGTTGAGGTTTTCGTGAACAATGCCCTTGGTTGCATGCTTGGAAATGTTGTAAAAGCTTCAATAGACAACACTTTAATACACTTTCTTTCCCTGAAGGAAACACGTTGAACATATTAGTCTATCCATCAAGGACTCTTAAAGACCTTATTTTAGGCCTTTACTGCCACTGCTATATTGAATCTCCCTGACCCATCACTGCCTTTTGTATGGCTCTGAGACAGAATAACCATACATAGGCCATTCTAAACTGTATGCTGTAGTTTTTTTTTTTCTTACAGCAATGTGTTGTTGAGACCAATTATTTAACATCAATTATATAGGCAATAATCTTTTCACCATTTCATACCATTCCTGCCCTAAAAACACTGAGGCTGAAGTTCATGCTGGTACTCAACTCCTCTGAAACCTATAACCACAGACTTATTTCTCCCTGAATGATGTTTTGTATTGCCACTAGGGATGTACTGTATATACAGAAATTCCTCAAGCCAGGGAAAAACCATCCCACCTGTCTGCAATGCCCTAAGAACTAAACGTATGTACCCCTAACATTTGCAATAAATTACTCACTTGGGCCCATTTGTCAGTAAGCACATGACATCCAGGCGTCATGAAGACCCATCAACCACTTAACACCAAATACTGGTGGGAAGCCATAATGTTGGATTTTCACAAATGCATTAAATCATGTTCCACGTGTGCAAAAGCAGAAGTCCATAAATCTTAACAGCCTGTAAACATTATCCACTCTCAATTGCCCAAAGTCCTTTGTCTTTGCAGTGGGAAACCATCCTACTAGCCACAGATTGGTTCACTATGTCCTGCCTACAGTTTTCAAAGCAGCTATATATATTTTTAAAACAAATTTTCAGATTGTTTGTCATCTATGATAGCATTTCAGATAGTGGGTGAAAATTCACTGCCCAGTTCACATCCCAGATCTGGACTTCATAAAGACTTTGGGGGTCTGACTACAGCGTATCAACTGCAGGCCAATGGCCAAGAAGAACAACCCAACCAACCACTGAATCCTGAGAAAAACTTGTTTCATCAATCTCCATCCCTTTTCAGTGTTCAACCGGGTATCAGTCCCAGCTTTTCCTGTTGAATGCAACTGATATTCCAGCAGTTAATGACTCTCAGAAAAAGTGAGAAGGTCTAGGAAGCCAAACTGGAATGTGTACTTCCATCCAAGCCTTAGTAATTTCTGATATTATTCATTATAATAACATACGAACTGTCTTGTAAATTTGCTATCTAGCTTAGTTTTTTTTTTTTTTTTTTTTTTAATCTTTTAACTGTGTCAACTGCTTTATGGGTTCATTTTCTAAACCAGTCAACTCAAGTAAGTAAGAATTCTTGGGTAAAGAGTTGTTGATGCTGCAGGGATCTGGGGCAAGGATCTTTAACTGTATATAATTAATAATAATTATAATTATAATATAATTATAATAATTATAATTATATAATTTTTTTTTTAGCATTATGTTGTGTTTTTTTGGTAAGAATTTTGCTTCTTCTTTTTCTCCACGTGTATGAAAAAAAGCAGCTTAACACGATCCTAAATTTCCTAAGTTTTACAAAGGAAGGAGCAGACACACATTCCTGGTTACAGTAACATCTGACTCGGGGTTTGACTTAGTCATTCCCTGCAGAAATTATATCCACGCTGTTAATCATGACATTAAACCTACAGATCTGCCTGACACCATTTCAAAGGAGTGACTGTTTTTCCTCCTCCTAAATATGCTCTAGTATGAGAATAGCATTTGGAATTACAGGCATTCTTGCTTGAATTAGCTGGGTGTGTATGTACGGGTGTGTAGTAAAACCATGTTTGCCTTTGTCATATTGAGCTGCTTCTTTGCTAGTCAGGTCAGAGGTGATTGTACTAATTAAAGGCTCACCCAGAATTTGGTCTGGACCATTGGAGCTTAATGTTTTCACTTAAATGCTTATCCACTCTCTGCCTGGTACCTCATGGCTAATATTGCCTGCTTTGCAGAGACGAGCTAATCTATTTATCAAGGCTCAAACGGCCACACAATTCTTCCCAAATATGCAAGTCTGGTAATTAATATACAGACATTTTTTTTTTAAAGCCTTCTGCATGATAACAATTTATGTCATTAAAATTTCATATTTACTATGAAGAGATTTTCACCCAAAAAGGGAAAGACAAAAGACAAAACCAATAAATGTCAAAAGCCAGAACTACTTTCATTCAGCTTAAAAAAAGAAATTCTGTTTTTACTGAATAGCATATTTGCACTTCAAATTAACAAATTAAAATAAGGCATAATAATAATAATAATAATAATAATAATAATAATAATAATGTTTCTTTTATTGCCATTTTAAATCATTGCAATCATACAAAACAGGACGGTCATTTGCAAGAAAGACCTTACATCAGTGTTACAGACCTTTAGCTACAGCGCCTAAAAACCCTTTTCGCCCATCAAAACCAAAGATTTAAATTTATGCTGACTAGAATCGTACATCCAATATAATTGCAATAACATCAAAAATAAATGCCTGCTCATACTGCATGTCAGTAAAAACACTTATACCATCCAGGCTGCAATTTCTCACTGCAAATATGGTACAATCCCCTTAATGACTTAGCTGCATAAAGCTTACTTCATTTAAATAAAAGCATCTTACCAGCGTTTATTAGATGGTTGATTTCTTGCAGAATTAATCATTTTATGAGCAGTAAGACCACGTTGTCTCCCTCACATTTAGTTTAGGCGGTCCACTCAGACCAACCAGAAAATCAAAGCCATGAAAAATACGTCAGTGTAGTGGAGAAAATAGGATTAAACGTGCTGAACGCCAAAAGTCTGGAAACACAGCGCGAATTAAAGGAGGAATTCTCTGAGTAGAGATAATCCCCCTTATGGATTTAACACAGTTTGGTCGCAAAGAGCAATATTCTTTACCCCAGGACTGACACGGGGTACAGAATTCACATGGGGCTTTTGCGATTCTACAAATACAGTCTTGGTTTGAATCTATTATGTCAGTATTTTAAAAGTTGATCAGCATAGGCAGACTTCTCACACAATATGTACTTCAGCAGAAATATCTGGGATGGGAAATTCCTCTATCACAGACTTATCAGTTTGTGTCCAGTACTTGGATTTTGACTTTCAACCAGCCAGCAATCTGAGTCATTTTTTTTTTTTATTAACCACATACAGTACACTGCACCTACAGATGTACTCACCTAATGAGCAGTGTTAAACAAGCTCGACAAATTCTCACCTTCGGTACTGTAATTTCAACAGGATGCGCTTGTATCTCAGCCTCACTGATGATTGCACTCTTGCTCTTTTTCTTTTTTTTTTATCCTCCCAAAACTGCTCCTGCACCTGCTGGGAATGGAACGCCAATGATGATTAAGGAACCGAAGAGAATCGTCACTGACCTTAACTACAGCAGTGGTTAGGTGCTCCAGTGTTCACTAAGAAACCCCTGTGTCATTATGGAGGAGAGAAACAGCAAAACCATATGGCCAATCAGTTTCTACTGAAACAAGACAGCTAATTCCATTAGTCTGAGCTTACTTTAGGCAACAATTCAGCAGCCAAGCTACACTACGTGAGAGAATAGGGAAATATCACTAAAGCAGCTGAAAAGGGAAGGATGGTATTACACATCTTGCTGTAAGAAGGAAGTAGAAAAACAGTAATGGGTGACTGCTTTTTTAGTGGATAAGAGCCAAAGTACTAGAATTATTTAAGTGTTAAAAAACTGGGACAATGACCATCGAGACTCGCCAACAGCAGCCTAATCACCTAAAACAATGACCACTTGTAACAATCCCCATCAAAGATTAATATACGATATAATATTTCCCATAACAGAATCTATTGTACTCTTTAAACCCCAAGATTAGTCCTCCAAACATATAAAAAATTAATATAGTACTTTTTTTTTTTTTTTTACTACTGTTCACATGGGATGCCAACAAACAAACAAACAAACAAATAAGCATGCCTGGTTAAAAGACAGACTGATCATTTTGATTTTGGCACTTTTTTTTTTTTTACCTGCTATGGTAAGTCTAGGGAAAAACATTTCGGGGAAAATAGCACACACTGGAACAGTTGCTTACACTTAGCCAAATTAGAACTACGTCAGCATTGTACCAGAGAATTATGCTTGTCTGTGCAAATATAGTCCCTGATTTGTCGAAATACTTCAGAAGCTAAGGACCATAATTAATGTTGAAATAATGTTGTCCTTAATAGTTTTCACTTGAGCAATAGCAAATAGTTGCCAACTCTCAAGCCAGCTTTTCTGGTATTGGTTCTCTAGTAATGTATCATGATTTCCATTTGAAAGCTACTTACAATAGATGATGCCAAGTTTTCAGGTTCATTGGAAACTCAGTAACTCAATTATATGTTTGTTTTTTATACATAATATATATCAGTATGTCTTGTGCTACAGGTGAAACCAGCTAAAAACTAAGGGGAACAAAACTGTTCCAGTGTCCAGTGATCAATATAAGCATGTACTTTAATTTCAGAGCTTTTTTTAACTTTAAAATGTTAAAATTATCCTTTACATTTTTTAACCACTAACAAAAACTCACTCAGAACTAGTTAACTGGGACACTTTTGACTGGGTCAAAACTAGTTAACCCTGGGGCTAAATACACACTATGTCGACACGTTTGTTTGTTTGTTTGTTTGTTTGTTTGTTATGCTATCAAAGGATTGAACAGAACTTTGTCTAAAATAAACCTATTAAAAGAGCTGACTAACCCTTCCCAGAATGCACTGGTTTTGTTTTGAATGCATGTGATCGCTACATGCTGGGTCTCTGTGCAGCAAAACCTCCACAAATTCACTGTTAGTGATCCCTTTGAAACCCATCTCAGAATGATTTTTTTTGTTTGTTTACTTACCATATGTGGAGGTTTAAAATATAACAAAATATGCTTTATCTTTTCTTTCCTTCTGTGTATGAGATGTTCAAGGCCAGTTTGGGTCTATTATAAAAATAATAATCATGCAAAAAAAAAAAGAATGAATCACTTGAAAGAATTTCAAATACAGATACTTTCAGTATAGATACAAAATTTCTTTGATCTTTGATCTATGACCTAGGATGTTGCTTGTTTGTTGCGGATTGTTTTTCCAGCATAGAAAATAGCAACTTGCTACTTTGGGGCAGAGGATTCTGGGAAGGGTGAGCTGGCCCCTTTATTGTCCTAGCTCATCAGTCAGTCATTCATTTTGTACAATATTATGGGTAAAATGTCAGTTTTTCCAATGTTTCTTAAAAGTTGTGTAATGCAAAATATTTGTTAAATCTAAAGAAAGAAAAAAACCTGCGTTCTATATCAGGACGTACACCACAAACACAGAAACATGGCTCACGCATGGAAATTTCCATGCATTCTAGTCTTTCCACTTCCAAAGCAAGTCTCTGTGTGTAACCATCTTGGTGCCCATGGCTGGTGCAAAAAAGGAAGAATGGGATATGACAAATTTGTCTCCGGGCTGTAACTGAATCCAAAAATATGCCTCTTTCGTAAAAGGTTCCTGCTGGTTTCATCACCTCTCTCCGTCCTCCTCAGTGTAAACGAGTAAAGTTGTATACTAGTCCATCTCAAAAATTATAATATCCTGAAAAAGTGCAATATTTTCCATCAGTTGCTTAAGAAAGTGAAAACTGCATATATTCCACATATATTACAACATAAACTAACATGTGTCAAGCAGTTTTCTATTTACAGTAAATTTCGAATATTATGATCCACAGCTCAAAAACATTCATTCAAAACATCTGAGCTGTTTGAATATTTAATTTCCAGTTTCAGTAGATTACTATTCAAAAAGCATAAATACTGTGTATCTCTCGGTCTAGTTCAGTACACACAACCACAATCATGGGGAACACTGCTGACTTGAATCTTGTCCAGAAGATCACTGACATCCTACACAAGGTATAAATAGAAAGTTGATTGGAAGGGAAAAGTGTGGTAGGAAAAGGTGCACAAGCAACAGGGATGACTGCAGACTTGAGAGGATTGCTGGGTGTTGGCAAAATGTTGATTGAGTGGACTGAAGCTGGTGTCAGTGCATCAAGAGCCACCACACATAGACATCATCAGGAAAGGGGCTACAAATGTCACATTCCTAATATCAAGCCACTCCTGACCCAGAGACAATGTCAGCGGCGTCTTACCTGGGCTAAGGAGAGAACCAACTGGACTGTTGCTCAGTGGTCCAAAGTCCTCTTTTCAGATGAAATAAAATTTTGCATTTCATTTGGAAATCAAGGTCCTAGAGTCTGGAGAAAGAGTGGAGAGGCACAAAATCAAAGTCCAGCGTGAAGTTTCTACAGTCTGTGTACAATCTGCTGGTGTTGGTCCACTGTGTTTTATCAAGTCCAAAGTCAATGCAGCGTCTGCCAGGAGATTTTAGAGCACTTCATGCTTCCATCTGCTTTATGGAGATGCAAATCCTTTTCCAGCAGTACTTAGCACCTGCCCACAGTGACAAAACTACTACCAAATGGTTTGCTGACCTTGATATCACTGTGCATGATTGGCCAGCCAACTCAAGAATATATGGGGTATCATCAAGAGCCAAAAATACGGACAAGCTGAAGGCCGCTATCAAAGCAACCTATACTTCAGTTACACATCAGCAGTGCCACAAGATGATTGCTAATTCGTGGCTCCCCAGCTATGTATTGACTCAATAAATGAACAAACTATTCAGACTTTTTTCACATAGGCATTGTGGAGTCTTGCCAGGCTGATTATGCATTTCTGAGTTTTACTGCATCTTTTTACTCTTTCTGCCTTTGAAACATGCATAAAGATATGTTTTATCCTGGATGTGTGGTGTCTACGAGGACTGGATGAATTCTAATAAGTCACATGTGCATCCTGATAAAGCTGCAATAAAGAGAAGAACAACAACGAAAGCCTCAACAAGGACAAAAGAAGAACAAAGCAACAAGAACAAAAGAGGTTAATTGCACACCGCACACCAACTTTATCTAATCATGCAAACCCTGCTGTTAGGCTTGGTGGTAATTTCATGAGGACCATACAAAGACGGAATCCAGTAAACCAAAATTTGTCTACACTTAAACACAATTAAAATTAGCAGTATGTTTTTGATTGGCAAACACGAAATAAATAATATCCATTTATTTTAAATACTATTATATATTATCAAACACTCTTTTATAAAAGGTGCTTTATTAATATTAACTGTGTATTCTAATTATTCTGTTCACATGCTGTTTACCTACGATATAAAATGTCAGAGTTACCACATGATATACAATCAATCAAGCTTTATTTTACTACTCAGAAACACTCCACTGTATATTTACTGTCTACTTGTTATTTTTGTTGTTAAGAACATTATAGTTAAAAATACTGTATATTCAAAGCAGTAAAAATTTTTTTTTACATATATTCTGAAATCATAACTATCATAAACAATAAATTCGGTTAAATTCTATTTGATAAATATATTGGGGAAAAGCGTACTCTTATTCTTACTCTTAGTTCATTGAAAATTAAATATTTGATAATCTTAAAATACATTACTGTACCGAACATGCGTGTTTTCCACCTGGATCACATTTTCTAAATTTGATCGGCTGCTGAATATTACAGTAAATCTATTCATAGTCAAACCAAACCTGATCACTATCATCGTCTTTCCCTCCCCCAACTGATATCAAAGAATACACTTGTTTTGACAAATGGCAAAATCTCAAAACACAATGAAATGCGAACGGTCCAAGGGTTTAAAATAAATGTTATACTGCAGACAGTCAGTAGTCGTGTTAAAGTTTGCGTTTTGTTTTCCAGGAACCAGTTTACTTATGAAAATCCCAAACGAATTAACAGGAATGATAAGGAAGATGGAATTTTAAGTGTACACAGACCAATGATACCAAACCTGCCAGATATGCCAAAAGACCACTTTTTTCTGATTTTAAATCGACAAAGTTCTGCTGCCTCCTTTTGGCTGACACCCTGCATGTAAGTGTGCACCATTACACATTTCTTGCAGTAATTGTGTGATCTAAAAAAAGGTTTTTATGTTTCTAGATTACTCGTGTTTGTTTTAATTAAAACGAGAGGAAGGTAGGACAATTACTGTATTCAATTCACATGTCACTGTACAGTGGATACTGGGATGTACACGGTATGACAGATAATAAAATTTCTGAACACATAACCATTACACCCACATGTGCTTTCGAACGTCACATTCCAGATTTAGTCCCTCTTTTCTGTTAAAATAACCTCCCTCCACTCTTCTGGGAAGAGTTTCCACCAGATTTTCCCCAGAGCATGGCTGTGGGGATTTGTGCTCATTCAGGCACAAAAGCATTAGTGAGGTCAGGCACTGATGTCAGGTGAGGAGATTAGGGGTGTTGTCTAGTTGTTCCAAATTACACTTGTTCGGTGATGACACTTGAGTTCTTCTACTCCAATGTTGGCTTGTCTTTCATGGAGTTAATTCCGGTGAAGGAAAAGACATTTTATACAGTTGTGCGCTTCTGACTTTGGAGAAGGCCGGCATGTGAATGTGATGCTCAGGTGTGCACAAACTTCTGGCCATATAGTGTGCGTATTGAATGGTTCGTTTACTGTGTGCGATTAATCGAATTCTAAAATCACACAGCAGCATTAATTGAATAAAATCATTGAACTATCTGTTCATTCTTATCTTGGTCAGGGTCAAGGTGGATGAATGAATACACCACCAAAAAAAAAAAACACCACTAGAGGTCACTATGCAATAGGTCAAGCTAGACCCAGTGACCATGCAGAAGGTTTAGATACACCTGACTCAGCTGATCAGCAAAATACTGGGTTTAAAATGAGTATTAATACATGAAATTCAACAAACTGTGCTAGACCGTGGCTGTCCAGGATGCTGGACAAGGCAGTTGTGTTGGAGCGTTGGAATGTTTCAACTTTACCCCAACATCATCAAAGAAAAGAAAACATTCTGAACAATGCCCTCGTGTACAAATTTTTTTTAGAGTAGCAACTGTGAAACAGGAGAACCAAATCACGATGCCAAAAAGTGTACTCATTTTAAGCCCAAATGCACATCTAAATCAAAAGTGGCTAAGATAGATAGAGTGGTAAGATTGATCAAGCAGAGAAATCACCTAGAGCGTTTCGTTCACCCCTTTCAAACCTTGTTCACTGAATTCAAAGAATTTTAATGCATTGGATGACAGCCTATTTTATAATTTCTGATAAGATGTGTATTAATGTGTAGTTTAGGGCAATTGTGCAGGAATGACAGACAATTTGTCATGATGATATCTACTGCACATCCATTATTTTACAATACACGCCAGACTGCGTTATCAGCCTCAGGCTATCACATTAGACGTGCTGTATAATAAGAGATCAGGATGTCGGGTGACGATACGGTGCAGAAGCTGGTGATGTGTTTGCTTTCGACAGGTAACTTGCTCGTGTTAACAGTTGCCAATTGAAGCACAGGTTATAATGCATAATCGTACATTTACTACTGTCGTCCCTATCTGTTTATCTCCCCATCAACAAATCACAGGAAATTCAGGAAAAAGAAGTAGCAGAGTTTATTTGTCAGAGTAATGATTGCACAATACGAAGTGCAAAGGAGAAAAGATTTTTAAAAAGCTGCCCCTTATTATTTCTTTCATTAAGCTTTATACTATGTATGTATGTTGCAGCTCTCCCTTCACCAGCTGCTGAGCATCTGATACCACTGGATCCTTTCTTTTGCCATTCACGTCTAGTTTCCTCCCGCTTAACATAAAAATATTGCACCATTTATAATATGCAATGAATCACACAAGCGTTAAATTCTATATGTATTGTGTATCGTGTACCGAGGAATGCATGAAGACAAAACAGGACTTTTGAAATGTGCCAATGATCAGGTGACCATGCTGTATTCATTTTTACATGCAGGGTGTTTATCTGACTTGGATTATTGTACATGCACAGCTTTAATTAGATGATCCTTTGATTTCATTATGAATAACAACCCAAAAACACAATCCCTGACAAGGTGCTAGCGTAACACATTAGCATTTCAATGTAAATGGATGCAAATGACAGAGCAGCAGAGGAATGGTAGAGACAGAAATTACAAGTCTGTGATAATCCCCAGGGTAGATAAGGCCAAGAGGAGATTTTCGGGGGGCACTGTGATGCACACTGCACACATGGCACTGGATAAGGAGGAGGAGGAGGAGGAGGAGAATAAGGAATAATGTGATAATGTCTTCCCAAAGTCTCCGTTAGTGGGGGATGGAAAGGGGAATTGGAGGAGAATCCTTGTCAACTGGTTTTAGCTTTAGTTTGTGGAACGTGTGCTAAATTTGATCATAATATTACTGAGGTGCCATGCATGAATTTTGGTGTGTGTGTGTGTGTGTGTGTGT
>JAOVYU010000022.1:7845400-7869869 GCA_025674565.1 Synodontis membranacea
TTACGAGAACTTTTGTCATACTTACGAGATTGTATCTCATAATTACAGGATAAAATGATTATTTATTTATTTATTTACTTACTTACTTACTTACTTACTTACTTTTGTGAATGCAGTGCTCTTTGGTACAATTTGGCACCTTCCTGTTATTTTGATATTTTTACGAGATCCTGATCTCGTAATTACGAGACCTTTTGTGAATGCAGTGCTCTTTGGTACAATGTGGAACCTTCCTGGGTTTTTTTTTCATAATTACGAGACCTTTTGTTGTACTTACAAGATAGTAACTAATAATTACGTGATAATATGTTAATTTTAATTTCTTTATTTTTAATGCCCTGCTCTTTGGTACAAATGTGGCACATTCCTGTTATTTTGATATTTGTGAGATCCTGATCTCGTAATTACGAGATCTTTTGTCACAATTATGAGATAGTAACTCATAATTACGGGACAAGATTTTTTTTATTTATCTTTTGTGAATGCAGTGCTCTTTGGTACAATGTGGAACCTTCCTGTTTTTTTTTGTTTTTTTTTCATAATTACGATATCCTGATCTCGTAATTACGAGACCTTTGTTGTATTTACAAGATAGTAACTCATAATTACGGGATATGTTCATGTAATGTATTTATTTTTAATGCAGTGCTCTTTGGTACAATGTGGCACATTCCTGTTATTTTCACATTTACGAGATCCTGATCTCGTAATTGCGAGACCTTTTGTCGTAATTACGAGACAGTAACTCATAATTACAGGATAAGATGTTTACTTTTATTGTATTTTTTTGTGAATACAGTGCTCTTTGGTACAGTGTGTGCCTACAACATTAATGTTAAACAAGATGAGTGGGTCGCAGCTATATTGAGCCCTCGAGTAACTCGAGAGGATAAAATTATCCGTGATGCTGCATATCATTTGGGCTGTCGGTTTGTGGTTACTTTACATAGAAATGACCGCCTGGTGGTGTAAGTCGGGTCAACAAACACTTTTTGACTCTTGAGAAAGAGTCAGTAGGCTAAAGTTTGTGTCTTTTGCTCTGTATTTCACAATATCTATAATATATACATTTCCATCCACACAATAATCCAAAATGTAGGCAGGTTTATGCACAACAAATGTATTTGCAGTTGTTTCATGGCCATGTAGCAGTTCACCAAGTGTTGCTCTTATCCCAATGAAAAGCAACAGGCTGCAGAAACATTTTGCCTTAATCCCAGCTGTATTACTTGCATGGAAGTTGTTTTCGTGTTTCGCTATTTGTCTGCGCCTAATAAACAGACATTTTAGTGAAGTAAAATACAGCCGTTCTTTTTTGCAGGCCATGTTTAGTAGACAGATTTACAGTGTTATCGTAGATATATGGACATTTTTCTTAATACCCTGCCACATGCTGTGAGACTCTTGAGTTGCATTAGTCACTCAAGTAAGTCGTAGGCTAATTCACAGTGACACACTCGTTCACTTTGTCTGTATGTGTTTGTGTGTGTGTGTGTGTGTGTGTGTGGGAGGGGGTTTGATGGCAGATGCTTCAAGTGCTCTCTGTAAGTGCTACGGGATCCCTCTGGGAGACTGTACCACTCTTGACAGGGACATTTCTGGAACAATAGATGGCACGTTTGTTAACAAATCTCCAGAAAATTGTGCATTCCCCAATAAAAGCCATTATTTACCTAATGGATTTCAGTGAATTGCATTTTTTTTTTGTCCATTTGTGCTGCACCGTAAGAATAAATGCAGGTCTGCAATGGAAATCTGGTTGCTTGTAATGCAGCAAACCAGACCAATCATTCACAATATGCTGCAAGTCTTTGTTGTTTTGTTACTTGTTGCTCTCTGATGTCTATTTATGGCTGATCCTTTTAGGTTTTCCATTGTTTCCTTTTTTTTTTTTCTTTTTTTTTCTTCTTGGTTACGTTCTTGGGGTTACTTTGAAACAGGTTTCACTGCCTTTTCTGAGAATCAAAGAAAATACACGATATGTAGCTACAGTAGCCCCGAGCCTTATGGCCTTTCAGTGTGATGGGTTAGGTCGTTCTTACAGAGCTTCAGGTGTTCTGGCATCTTTTTGCTTCATTTATTTATCCATATAAATCTCAGGCTGAAAGCGTCCAAGAACAAAGCATGCTGTTCCGTTTCGTACAGCACACTGTAGCGTCCCTGCTGCTCTGCAAACGCACCAGAGGGGAAAATTGAAGATGATTTGTTCAGTAATTATCTCATCCGTCACACGCTCGCACACAAACTCAGACACATGTTTGAACACACACAAATACGCTCATACACACATACACCTAATTGCATCGTCTGAATAATAGTGACCGTTAATTGAATTCCATAGCAACTGGCCTCGGAAGGATGGGTCATTGAGGATGGGTTAGATATCTGCCACTGCTGTGTGTGTGTTTGTGTGTATTTGTGGATTTGCGTGCTTTTCCTCTCTAGAGAGACATTAACATGGAGTATATAGAAACAGAAGGGCACCAGGGAGCAGTCATGACCTACAGTCTGGAAACGGCAGAAATCAATAGAGCAGCGTCCCAGATGAATAGGCCTAGTTGAATGTGGGGGAGGAGTGAGGTAAAATGTAGTGAGTGAGAGTGAGATAGGAGGATCCCTCCTCCCCTTTTCCTGTACTCCCTTGTCTCTGTCTGAGCCGGCGTGTGTGAATCAGGGGGAAAGAAGCGTGCAGAAGTGTCAGACTCTCTGGCCAAGGTCTCCTGGCCACTTCAGACTGCTGTATAATCTCACCATTAGTCAGACAAGACTGTGGAGTGAGTCAAAAGCCAAACACTGAATGTAACGCAGGCCTTTGGTTAGATTAAGAGCAGGAATTGAGACCATTCGCTGTTTTAGCTCAGAGGAAACGCAACAGAAATTGAACATCATTGTTGCTGCCTGTTTGTACTCACTGTCAAAGAGAAACGTCAACTTTGCTTGTGTCCCCAGTGTAAGCTGGTTCAATTCTAGTAAAAAAAATAAATAAAAATGTAATCAGCTGTCACCTGTAAAGCGTGTAAGAGCTCTTCTCTGTTTTGACAACATCTGATTCGGATTTGATGACATCTGACTATGAACTGAAATGATTAGTCTTGTGTATACTGTTTGGCCGAAAGTTTGTGTACCCCTGAGCATCACACCCATATGTCCTTGTTGAATATTCCATTCTAAACACCATGGATATTAAAGCCATTTGGTCCCCTCTGTACTGCAGCCTAAAATCTTCTGAGAAGACTTTGTACTTGGGAAATAGCTACGTATGGGTGTGATGGCCTACTGTCCACAAACTTTGGGCCTTACAGTGTACGTCTCACTTTGGCCAAAAACCTAAGAAAGCTTGTGGTAGAGTGACTGCGTTTATTACTGCTAGATTCAGTCACGTTGTCTTGGGGCATATAGTTTTACATGTCAGAGCCACAACGTTATATGGTTGTTTTATGATTGTGATGAAGATCCAACTTTTTAAATTTGTTCTCCACATAAGTCTAAGTTTGTTTTTGTTTTTTTTTTTACAACTTGGAGGCCTTCCGAATCAGAAGGCCTTTTTTCACAGTGCTAGCCCTTTCAGCTGACAAGGACACTCTGTGCGTTGGTTAACTTTGAGAAGAGAGAAGCAAAAGAAAGAGATCATCTGTGTCTGACAGCCTCATTGACCTCACATAGCAGTTAATGTGTAATCAAAGTGAACTATTTAACTATTACTGCCCTCCATGAAAAGGTGATTACCCGGTATAGAGTTCAGCCTAGTGGGAGCCTTTATTCGGTTCAGAGAAGAGAATTTCGCAACACCCTGTGACCTATGCATTCTCTTTTGGTGAATGAAATATCCAGAGAGGTGATGAGACAGGATTTCCTGCTGTGAATCAGCCCTTCTTTTGTTGCGTGGCTCTCACATTGTACCATCTGCAAATGTCACTGTGGAGCTCATGATGACCATAATGTCGCTGTAGAACACAGGGCTGGATGAAAAAGTGGCTGAAATTGCTAAAAATATACTGACTATATAGGTCATATACTGCATGGACACTTTCAAAAAGTGTGTGTGTATATATACAGTGTATATATATATATAGTGTATAAAAAAAAGCTGTTGCTGTGTATGGTGTTTGATTGCAGCAGCCTCAGGCCTATTCTATATGTATCGAGGTGTATTGTGTTCTTCCGTCATCTTTCACTGTCCTTAAAGAAAGGACAGTGTTATGTTATAGCTTCATCTACTAATGAAAATGACCTGTGTCAATGACAATGGTGTCAGTCACACTAACAATATGACCTGAGCTTGAGCTGAAACCTGATGCACTGGCAGGGTGCGTTGCCCAGACCACTGCTCCCAAACTCGGAAAGTTGCCAATAGCAACTTGCTTCTTCTGCAGCTGACCCTCTAGACAGTGTGATTGCCTTGGAGATGAGTAAGTTAGGAGAAAGGTAATGGGAGCAATATGTACAAAAAAAACAACAACAAAAAAAACAAAGAACGTTGAGACATAGGCTGAAGTAACTACGAACCGATATAGCTATAAGACTTTGGCACATATGCACAGTTCCTAAACCTAAAGGTTATAATCAAATACTCAGTGCGGTCTTAGTGTTGGTCCCAAGCCCGGATAAAATAGGAGGGTTGCTTCAGCAAAGGCATCCGGCGGGAAACCTGCACCAAATCAAACATGCGGCCGATGGGTGACCCACCATGGCGACCCTGAATGGGAGCGGTAAAAAGAAAAACAGGTTATAATCAAATAATTGTAGTGGTACTAATGTGAAGGACACAAAGCTGGGTCCATATACAGTTGCCTGCTAAAGTTTATAGCCCTCATGGTTGTTGAGTGAGTGGAAACAGGGTACATGTACTTCCATTATCCAATTTATCTGTAAACAATGATTCAGAGATGCTAAAAATAGAGCGTAGGTGTATCCTCCAACAAGACGCCGAATGAAAAATAATCTGAAATGACACGATTTAATGAAATGGCAGTACCTGGAAGAAGAGATCTTGGACATGTATCATAAGGAAAAATGGTGAATATAACACCTGGGAGGTTCCAAAATTATGTATTTTTTTTTTTTTTATCAAGATCATTTATAATAGCATTTCGGAACGTTTCCTATACCAAAACCCAATATACTAATGTGATTCCACTTAGAATGGCAATGAAGGGTCAACCTAATGTACACCCAAAGTACTGAAGCTGAAAGCGTTTGGTAGGTGAACTGTGCCTGCCTCTTGACATATTTGTTGCAACATGAAGCGTCTTTGGCCTAATTCTTCCCATGAGCACACTTTCCTCTAAAGGAAATGAAAAGCTTATTAAATATGAATGTTAGAGTTAATAGGAGGGTTTCTTCTCTTAACAGCCTTTTGTGTTCAATCCACCCCACTGAGAGCAATTTTAATTAGGTTAATATTAGTTAACGTTTAGTCAGGTTGATGCCGTATAAGCGTGCTGTGTTGCAACAGAGGTGTTGCGTAGTCTTGATTGACATTTATTTCCAAATAGCATTCCATATGAGTCAACAGGAAGAAGGATAGAGGAACACATGAACTGTTCTTATAAATTACACGTAAGAATATATATGTAAAATAAAAGAACAGACGTGTTAAGAATTGAGATTGATGATGGGGTGGGTGTACACGTAAGAGTCTTTTCAGTGAGAATTGTATTTGCTTCATTTTTTTTTTATTACAGATTCATACAGCATTTTAGAATATGGTAATAGAATCATAAACTTTTTTCTTTTCACTCTTAATGATTTCTAATGGCGTAGGTTTGAGCCACATGGTAACACATGCATAACATCCAATGTAACAGGATTATTATATTAGTAAAGTCCTGTATCAAATAACCAAATACTGTATATTCGAACGGAGACATCAGTTGTACAAAATATATTTTGGTAGTGGAGTCAGACGCCTGGCTTCTACTGCATGGAGGTTAAACTACAAGTGTAACCTTTATGAATGACCAGGAAATCAAATGTGGTGTGTATTGCCGCCCACTCACCATCTCCAACTTCTGCACTGTCTGAGTGACTAAGTAGGCAAATGATATTTTTCAAAAGTCAAATCAGGTATTGAGGAAACATACCGTTCTGATGATTCAGTAAAAACATGCAGAGTTGTAATTCTTGTCGACGTCCGGTGATGTTACTAGGAACTGACGTGAGTCATAGGAATACAACCAAGTGTTGGCAGGCACTTGTACACTTTTAACAGCCCCATGTCCTCCTCTAGTCTTGTAGAATATTTCAGAATCAATACCTTGATGTGTCATAATAATAATAAAAAAAGAAGCTATTATCAATATTATGTATATACTGTGAAAAGGTCTTTTTTCCTGAATTACCCAGCTCTGTAGCCTATCACTAGAAAATGGTTTCGCTCACAGGGAGGTCCATTTCCCCTCGGGTCTTTCAAGCCCATGCAGAGAAGCTAAGGGACTCTATTCTTACTGGTCATCTATTGCATGTGATATTTAAACCCATCACCCCTTTTCTTCTTCTCCTCTCAATCCTGTCTTTCTTTCTCGCTAAAGCTCAGCATCTGTGCTGTCCCTCAGAGACCTTATTAGCGGGGGGCAGACAGACAGCATGCAAGTGACGTTAGGCAGTGGCATCGTTTACCTCCTCCGTCTGCTTTGGAGCATCTGTGTAAGGCACAAACACACACAGACACACGCGCACACCATGGTTACCACGGTTCAGAGACTGCTCTGTGGGGTGCCGCTCTGTAGCCCAACGCCAGCAGCAAAAACCCCAAATCTTAGTCCAAATGGACATCTCAATGGTTCAGTGGTGGCAGCGCCAGACATGCTGTCGGGACTCACAAAGCAGGGGCTTTCCTCCTGTATTTTTACCAGACGTGATCAGACTTTTTTTTTTTTGGTGAACCCATGGTTTATTTCACTGACCACTGTCACTCCAACACGAGTTTGAACTAAAACGGGGGCTCAGAGAGTGGAGACTGCAACTGGACTGAACATGATTAATGTCGACTCTCAACCCAGTCCAACGTTTTTTTTTTTTTATGTAATAAACTAGGACATACAGAGATTGCAGTCAGTCAGACTGGTCTTGGGACATATGCATTCATCTCTGGATATTGGTTATGAGACAGCTGCTTGCCCATCGGGTCTGTTAGAGCCATCTGGATGCAGTTCGGATCCTTCTCACCCCTGTAATTTCTTCACACATTTAACACTGTGTGAATGTGATCGCGAGTGAGAGGATCTTCTAATGGAACGGCTTTTGTAAGTGAGAGCGCAAGAGACGGATCAACTGCCACTAGAATAATGAAATCATTAGTGCGTGTGTCTTTTGAAAGACCACTTAAAGAAATTAAATGAGTATATAAATGAATGAATATATGGGAAAAAAAACTTTAGTACCCATTATTTCCTGATTCTCTGAAGCCTTCTGCCCTCTGCTGCCTTAATCTGTGCTATAACAGTAGAGTCCTGGCTGAGCAATGCGTTGTGGGTGTTCTCTAAAACAACACGCAATTGAGAACCAGACAATAAGAGTAAGCCGCATCTGGCCTGGAGAGTAATCGCTACTGCACTGAAAAGATATGTCTGTACAACCCCTGATGTATAGGGTCTTCACAATGCGGAGGTCACGCAGATGACACCATGCTACTGTGAGTCAGGGTGTGAGGTCATCAGGAATTGCCCAGCTGAAGAAGGAATAATCAAAAAATAAGGGCAGGGACTGACAGATGTACTGGACAGTCTACTCAGTGTTCCTGCATCAAGCTCTAATGCTCTGCCTTATTTTATGCCATGGCTAGTGTTATTTTTTGCCATTTTTTATTCCTAGTTAGTCAATGTTTAGTCGAATACACGGATCATTTACTGGTGCAATTTAATCTTAAAGCACATGGTTGAGTTTTAGAAGAACAGTAGTAGTGTTGATTTCCAACCTGGAAGCTTTGTGTGTGTCCGTGCTTGTGCATGTTTTCGGATGAGTGCCTTGCAGAATCTGTGAGCTGGGGATGTGGGTTTGTTTGTTTTGGTCTGTGTTCACTACTGTGTTGTCTGCGACTACAAGCTGAACCTCAGAGAGCCGACACAGCTTCATTCTGTACTGAAGCAAACGGGCCTTTTTCCTGCTCCTCCTTCTCCACACACTGTCTCTCACCCTGGAAAGCTGGAATGCTGACACAGATATCCGCTCTATTCCAAACACCCGAACGAAGAGAATCGTATACGTCTCGTGCGATCAGGACAAGCGTTGGCCGTCGTCCACTTTGTCTGCCCCCGTGCTGTGTTCCAAACCTGTGCTAATTAACATCCCTCAATTCAGTGTCTGTATACTTGGATGCACTAGCTAGAATATAATAAATATTATGCAATATAAATATATTATACTTATATTTCATACAGTAAATGAATGGAAAGGGACCATCTTAGGCGCACTGATATGTAGATATTATCTGGGTGATGCATTGTTCTCAGCAGAGCAGTGAAACATGGTGGTGTTATAATGATTGAAAAATTTTTAAAGGGGGGTGGTCGTAAAAAGCTAGTTTTGCCTTGAATATAGCCAGATGTTCCACCAGATTTCCACTTTTCACTGTCGTTTCAGTTGCCGATCAGTCAGGAGGTGGTGAAATGAGAAATATTCCACATATTCCATACATTTATCTGACTTGTGCTTCCCATCCTGAGCATGAGGTCAGAGGAAAAATGGCCGGCGTGTGAATACGTTCAGTGTCTAAACCGTCCTGGGGTCCCAGAATGTCAGTCCTGATTAGTAAGTGGGAAATAGGAGCATCTTCCCAAAACCCTAACCTGCTTCAGGGCGGATCTTGTTTTGATCCTCTGCTCCTGTGTTTGAACCCTGAATCTAATGATTGGTGTTGGTTTAGACACAGAGGCATGTTTAAGCCTGCTGAAGCTTACAACCTGCATTTCTGTGCATTCCACTAAATGCAGAAAACACATCCCATTATTCTACTTTATTTATCGTGACGGCTGTTTGCAGAGTAGATAAGCCAATAGAGAAGCCAAGAGGGAAGCCAGAAAACAGACAATGGAACCCACCTAAGTACAGACCTGTGTACATTTACATTCACTCATTTGGTTGATGTTTGTATCCAAAACGACTTAGAGACAGGATACTGTTGAGCAAATGAGGACTATGGGCCTTGTTATAAAAGAACTCAGCAGTGAGGTAGAGATTTAAACTAACAGCCGTGGCTGATGTGATTAATACACTAGCATTTTTGCATACATTTTTTTTGCATACAATATACTAGGATGCATCACACTATTTGCTTTAAATCAACTTTTGTTGTGATTATGTAGGTCAATTTAAACACCTTTCCACTAGTGCCATTTGTATATCAAAGTATTATGAATTAAAATGCTGTTAATGAAATGTCAGAATTTTTTCATGACCATCCTAGACGGTAAAATGTTTCATTCATTGTCAGCAAAGTTAGCAGTGCCTGAAGTCTACCCGTAAACCCTGCTTATATAACTGTTTTACCCAGCTTGTGTTTTGTGGTCGTGGTGGTTGCTGGGTTATTATCTAATTTGGGGCAAATCAAATTAGAGCTGCAGTTGCTGCAGTTCTTTTATATTGATTGGCCTGGTTCCATAGAGCAGCCTGGCTCTGTTCTATATACTTCACCCAAACATAAGAACCGTGTGAAGTCAGCAACTACACAGCAGTGAACGTGCACATGCACGTGCCTACTTTAGTTCCTTATTGCTAACATGTGTATGAGCTGTACTGTATGTGCTGTATGTGAGTTTCTTCATCTGAGGCCAGTAGCAAGACTTACATGGAGCAGTAGCAAGCACACACATAGAGGAGAGAGACCGGCTGTGTGATAGGTTTTGTGAAATGCTAATTTACCTAAAAGAATATCTATTTCTGCCTCATAGCAAGGAGGTTGAGGGTTCGAACCTTGGGTCAGCCGGGCCCTTTCGGTGTAGTTTGCATGCTCTTCACGTGCCTGGATGGGTTTACTCCTACAGTCCCAAGACATGCAGATTAGGTCAACTTACTACTCTGAATTGGCCATAGGTATGAATGTGAGTGTGAACGGCTGTTCAGCTCTGTGTTAGCCATGCAATTGGCGATGTGCCCAGGGTATACTCCGCCTCTCACCTGAAGTCAGCTGGGATTGGCTACAGCTTCCCTGTGACCCTGATGGATAAGGGTTATAGATAATGGATATAAGTATGGGTAAGTTATTCTTCCCACAAAGTTCCCAATTCCTTGATCTGATGGACAAATATTCAGTTTGTCCAATTCAATTTAAGCTGTATAGTGCTTTTAACAGTAGACATTGTCACAAACCAACTTGATCGAAATCCGGATGTAGCCTGAGTTCCCTAATGTGCAAGGCAAGGCAGAGGTGAGAGTGGCAAAGTCCCTGAGACAATATGCGGAAGAAACCTTGAGAGGAAAGGGAACCCTTGACTACACTGAATAGTGAGATTATAAATCATTATTCTTCAGATGTATACTTTAAAGTCAAATCATGCTGCATTGAGCCTGTTGTCGAAGAGGAGTAAGCACAGGAATGTCTTTCTAGTAACAGCAGCAATTCATAGGTACTAAGTCTTCAATATTTAGGTAAGACTTGCAACTGAAGCACATGATACGGTAAAAAAAAAAAAAAAAGTTTCCATGTGGGACTATCCACATATGCATATACACTGTCTTTTTTTTCCCCCTGAAATCCCTTGTACAATATTTTCCAAAGTCAAAGTGCAGACAGGACCATGCTGCGTTATTGCCACCCTCATGTCACGGATGGACGAAATAAAGGTTATTTTTAAAAGGATTTCCTTTGGAATATACCGGGTGGAGTCGTCTGTTGCCTAGAGGAAATGACACCCTGTGGATGCTCCGAAACCTACAGAAAACATCTTCGAAGTATTGTAAAGTGTCTCTCGAGTAGGCCCATTTTCCTCAACACTAAAACTTCATACAACACCAATGAGCCATTAGGATAACAATGGTCTTAACATGACATTATGAGCCATTAATATGTATTGAGATACATCAGAGTGGTTTAGAAACGCCTGGATAGACTGCAGCTATTGGAGTCGTCAGTCTACACCATTATGTGCTAATCAGTGCAAGCAGCAAAACAGCTATTCTTTTCGTGCACATACATCTTTACTTAATGTCTGGCCAGAGTGCAGTGTGTGAGTGAGAGGCTTTGGAAAGACATGAAAATAACAGAGTAAGAAACCACAATGCCTGTTTATATGGACCAAGCGGAAAGACTGGAGCAGTCATTGTGTCTGCTTGTGTGTGTATATATTGAGTCCGCATGTGTATATGTTTTTGTGTGTGTGTGTTTGTAAAGTGGGCAGAACGGGTAAGCTCCGGGGCCTGCCCTCCAGCTCTCTCCTCCAAAAAGGGGAAAGTCTTGGATCTGAGCCTGTGTGTGCAGCATCGAGCACCAGCTACTAGCATCCAGACCTGAACCTTCTTTTTTTTTGGGATACAGTTAGGTTAGAATTCCCACAGGAGTACTGCTCCTTAGTGCTTCCTCCAGAAAAACATGGCCCTGGGCTTCCTGTGTGGCATGGAGGATATGCTGGCTTCTGGGAGTCAATTAGTATGGACTGTTGCTGAGCAGATGCTGAGGAGATGCTACAGTGATGGACTGGTGCCATGTAGGAGGTTGATTCAATCATGGTGGCATATCGGAGATGTTTATCAGGTATGAAACTAATGAGCTACGTTAGCAGAGCTTTCGACAACACCTGCAGGGTCGTGACGGTCACTTTGTGTAATTAGACAGCTCTGTGCACCTCATACATTAATCGTAATCGTTCAAGTACTGGATTTGTGCTCGATTTCCAAAGCAAGCTCTTTGGAAAACGGTCTGGATCTGTAGTGTACTGTTTGTTTTGTGTGTAGTCTTTAGTGGAAGTCATGGACAAGGAAATGTTCAGATGAACTATTTACAGTTAATGTTAAGTTAATGTTCTTCATGTACTGTAAGTGTGAATGGAAGGAGTGGTGGGGTCGGTGTATACATGGCGATTGAAGATGCTCTAGATGTGTCCTCTGTGGAGAGAAAACTGATTTGCATAAGATCCGTGTCGATTTGAATGATTTGAATGATGCCACTGACTGGTTTGCATTTCCAAAGAAGGTATATTTGAAAAAAAAAAAAAATTATTTTTAGAATATGCCATCTAAAGGAGGTTAAGGCAGTTTGTGAATTAAACATATTTAGGAACGACACTAGGAATTGGAGAATTTCCTTGTTTAAAATTACATTTTAGTCTATGGACTTGCTGGGGAAATCAAAATCTGGGTATAAAGTTCAGTCAACTTTATTTTCTGTAGTGCCGACACATATTTCAACTTTCATGTCAGGGACAATTAATAAGTCAGTTTTTAGAAGAGTTTATTACAATGACCAAAGATCTTCTTTTGTCATGAATCAGTTATTTCGAAACACATTTTACTGCACAGTAATCCAGTGTCTTCTTGTCTTCACAGTTTTCACTTTGGCATGGATATTCATATGTCCAGACAATCACCTCTCCAGATGTTGCATTTGGCGTCAGACCTTTATAGTAGTTTTTGGAGCTGGGGGATCTGAGTCACTGCCAGTCAAAGTTTTATTTGTTCCATGATGACTCCAGTGGTGACTCTTTGTGTGGTTAGTGTAGAAGGAGAAGATTTAATGGAGAAGTAGCTGGCTTTTTTTAAAATTTTTTTTTATTTGAACGATCAGAAGAGATTTAAGAATTTTCAGGTCACTCTTTATTAGAGAAAATTAGTAAAGCACCACTGGGCTAGTTAATGCTTTTGTAAAGTCCTTGACTACGGAAAGGAACTCAGGTTTTGGCATGAAGATAAGTGTGAAGGGGCTTTGTTTGAAGTCTCAAACCCTGAGATCGGGCCTCAGGGGATGTCGACCCCTGTGTCATAACCAGTGCACATCACATGACCCCTTCCTGTTTTTTTTTTTTTTTTTTTTTTTTGTTTTTTTACTATGGGACTCCCCCTATACACATGCACACTAAAAACAATGGATTGTTGTGGAACTGTATATAATTAACAATTAAGAGAGAACTCTACTCGTATGTAGGTTTGTGACTGAACAACAACTGGATATAGCTTTCTCCTTGTCCCTGGTGATGCAAAAACCACTCTGAACCAGGCAGAGCCACCGCCTCATAGACGGATAGACAACAGCACAATGAAGCTGCTGTGCTGAGTGAATGCATAAAGATTCATAGCAGCCAAACAGGCACTTATCAGTGAAGGATAAGTGTGAGTGGCGGATAAGGACAATAGAGTGGGGGTAGGGTATTGGGGCCACACTGAGCTTACATAATACGAATCCTGCCAAAAAAGCTCTTCAGAACTTGGTCTTCTGGTCAAGGTAAAGTTTGTTCATCTACACTGATGCATTATCTTTGTTCAGTGACTTTGCCGAGTGCTGTAATATTTTGTAAGCTTATTAAAATGACAAAACATTGTGTGCGTGGCAAATTTTTTCTTTTTTTTCCCCCAATGCTGTATGCAGAACAAGGGAGTTAGTAGCTACAAGTCCTAAAAATCCCAAAAAGCAACGGGGCATTAAATTGACTTGGTTCTAAAACACAAATAAGAAATAAAAGTACAAAACTGGAATTATCTATGTTTTCAGATAGACCTCTACTTAATATGATGAAGTTTTAAACACAACTATTGGTGGCTTCTACATATACAGTATGTATATATATATATTAATCCAACACTGTTGAATGCTCGATTCTGATTGGTCAGAAGGTGTCGATTAATCTTCCGTAACAACGGCTCTGAGGAAAGCGCTCACATTTACAGATCTACATTGACGCACTCAATCTAATATAGTAGCAGTTTACATGAACGCACAATGAAGAATGCTCCACATAGTCCGATTTTTTTTTTTGAGTTTATAATAAAGTAATTGTTTATATGGTTATCTGTTTAGCATTTTTGGAAGGAGTGAAGAGTGTCAGCTTGTTTTAACGGCCCGAGGTAAAGCTGAACGTTCTCCAACATGGGAAGAAGTTCTCCAAGGCGGGCAGAGGGCTCTGCCATTTCTCTGCAACATGACGGGCTGCATATCTGTATTATTAACTTTGCAAGAGAGGAGGGGAAGAGAGGCTGACGAGATAACAACATTTTATGGCACTTCAAGGTGGGCTTCTGTTGGAAAGTAATCTTTTGTTGTGGTGGGGCTGCATCACGCCACCCCGTTGTTGATTATTTCCCTATTGTAGCATGCCTGGCCAAGTTGTATTCCATATTCCCAACGTAAGAACATAGACTGAATCTGTCCTTGTAAAGCTGAATGTTTTATGGGCTTGCTGTTGGGTTTCGAGTGTGTCCTAGGATTGAGTGTGATTTGTGCCATTGCAATGCAGGTTTGATAGTTGAAGTTGTTCAATTCAGACTTGTAGAAAGTCCCTTAAAGGGTTTCTATAGTGAGTAATTCCTGCTTAAACAACAGAGCTTATATAATTATCCGCAACAACAATTCTCTTGATTAAGATGGATTAACCACAGTAATGGTCGTGTTTATAAGAACCGAGCATACTGTATTACAAAAGCAATATAATACGAAATTACTTTCATATGTTGGCAGCATATTAAAACATTTGCACTAATAGCAAAGCAGCCATCATCACTAAGCAGTAACATACTTTGGAATAATCAATTTCTTTGACAGTGTGAAGAGGGTTAACATTTGTTAAAGACGGCCTGTATGAACTTGACATCTTGACAGTTCACATGGTTTCTATATATTGATCCACTGAGCTCAGTAAATTCTTATTCATTTACTGAACATTGCGAGACACTGCGAGCAGCTTGTCGGAATTGGCGAAGACAAACAGTCTGTGTCTGTCAAACACAGCGGCTAGCTTCTTAAAGTCTTTGACTGCAGTACGCCTCTACAAGATTTTTGTAAGAGAAAAACCATAACAGAGGATAATTAAAACATTTCTGTGGTGTTCTTTAAAAGAAGACAATGAGTTCTTACAAGTGAAGTTTACAGCATCGTAATTTATTCCAGCTCTTGTTGCTGGTATGCCTTGTCCTGGGTGTGTGTGTGTTGTCTTGGTAAAGATCCAGATTTTCCATCAGGGAGGAGTAAGTTTCTTGGTACGCAATTATTTTCTAGGCAGCTGTGAAGTCTTAAAGTATTCACAGAGCTGGCTTTCATAAAGCATCCATTATCTATACTGCTCATCCATTAGGGGGTGCAGGGAAGCTGGAGCCAATCCCGGATGACTTTGGGGCGAGAGGCGGGGTTCATCTTAGCCAGGTCTTCAACCTATCCCAGGGCTAAGACAGAGCCACACAGCCATTTACACTCATGTTCACACCTATGGGTGATTCAGAGTAGACATTTGACGTAATCCGAAGGTCTTTGGGAAACTGGAGCGCCTGGAGGAAAGCCATGAACCAGGTTTGAACCTTGCTGTGAGGAGAGAGTGCTAACCACTGCACCAGTGTGCCACCCATTTTATAAAGCAGACTTATCCATTAAACCTAACTGTACTTGATTTTATAGTGGGGTCTCCATTTGCTTGCTTTTATGCTTCTTTTATGTGCACGTTATAAAAATTAAGTGAAAATGCTAAAAATGACGATGTGAAATAAACATTTGCATAAGGAGGAAAAGTTTTCAACAATTTGAAAAAAAAAAGGGGTGAGATAAATGAGTGGAAAGAGCATTTAAACAGACCACATGACAAGTATGAACTACATTTCTAATACCCTTGTGTTTTGGCTGGCGCTCTTCTAATGATGTGATCTTGTTGCCCCCTTTTTCAAACGAGTCCCATAACGGAAGGTGAAACATTTTCCTTGCTGACTTTTTGGTGATCCGCTTTAAATATGCAGTCCATATGCAGACGTATTCTCCTCTTATGTGGTTTCTCACTTGCAGATTTGTAACAACAGTTATGTGACAAGAAATTAGATTAGATTTTGTACTTTTTTTTGCACATTTGCACATTAGGACATTGTACGAAATGGGTGGTGCAAGGCATCGTATTGCCGCTTGGGTCTGGGGTTTGATCCTGAGCTGTGTGATCATAGTTTTGGCTGAATTTTGTCGCACAGTCCTTGTGTTTATAAATGGGATATCCTGGAATACCAGTAATCCGTTTATAAAAAGCGTAAGTTTTTGAAAGTTTTGAAAGTACATTCAGCAGCTGAGCGCATTACTATTAATCACACCAGTTTTGCCTCAGTCTAATATATCCAGACACTGGGTGTTCTGAAAGACAAAATTTGAACAAGGTTGCCCTCTCAGTGTCCTTAAATTATTATCTAGTTTATGCATATTTTATGGCTATGGGTCCTGCTCTGTCACAAGCTGGTATTCAATGATCACATAATACAGAGATAAACATTATAATACAGGTCAAAACATCAGCTATTTTTTTTTTTTTTTTTTTTAGATGACGGAAGGCCGGCAGTGTCAGGTTCTCCTGCTGGATGAGAGACAGCTGGAACTGCTGGTCCAGGTGAGGCTTTAAAAACTTTACAGGTGTATGAGTGTTTGTGGTATATTACTAAGTCTTTCAAAAGCATACTGTTAAAAGTGCAATAAAAATCAGGGGACTGTTTGGAAACTAGGTTTGTTCATCACAAAAAAAAAAAAAATTATTACCAGCAGCCTGTTTTTCCTTTTCTTTCCTCAGCCGAAACTGCTTGCTAGTGATCTCTTGGACATGGTCTCGTCCCATTTCAGCCTGAAGGAGAAAGAGTATTTTGGAATTTCTTACACGGACACTAAGTAAGTGTGCTCACTGCATGAAATAGCAATCATGTGAGTATGTTCTACGTGGTGGGTTAATTGAGTAGATTTAAGCCTTTACCGACAACATGAATCTAAAAATTGGAATAAGTAATAGCCATTAGAGTCTGAGATTTTCTGCCATTTATCTGGCAAAGAAACAATACCATCGTAAAGAAGGATTCGGGTTTTAAGGAAATGAATTCATCTATGCGATTTCTTGTACATCCTCAAATTTATTTAAATGTTGGTCAGATAGTGTATGTTGCAGTGACCTAAACAAGTGGAAATCTGATGGTGCTATGTCTAATGAGTATGCTGGATGCAGTAAAGTTCCCATCCAAGGCTTAAAACTGTTTCTTTCGTTCGCTTTTGCAACATGTGGCTTTGTGTTGTCATGAAGGAGGATGATTTTCCTTTGTGAATGGCTGCTGGATGATCATAGTTCATTGATTTTTTTTTTTTTTCACTTGATCAAATTATCATTGATCAAATTGATCAAATTCTCTCTGAAGGTGCATGTGGAACCCACGTACCAACTTTCAGTTGGTCTTCGCCATTGCCTTCAGACGTCTTAGAACAGTAGAATGATCGATATTCAAACGTCTTCGACTGTGTCAAATCTTCATATGACAGTTTCTGCAGCTCTTCGTCTTCCGTTTCCTTTGGCCTACCACTTCTTGGCTTATTATCTCTACCACTTCTTGGCTTATTATTCCTTTGGCCTACCACTTCTTGGCTTATTACCAACTCACCTTTTCGGAACGGCAAGCCAGTTCTTAACAGCAGAAATGCCAATGGCAGCACTGTCATAAACCTTGCAAATTTAGCTGCCATTGGCATTCCTGCTGTTAAGAACTGGTTTGCCGTTCCGAAAAGGCGAGTTGGATCTAGATAATAAACCAAGAAGTGGTTGCCTGTGAACTTCTTCTGTGACTGTAATTGCCATATAAGAACAAAGGAAGTACAGTAACAAGAATTAGCAAATCTTATCAGGTATAAAAGATTAATGAGTAACCAGCGTATATGAGCGAGAATGTCAAAGCTGAACGCATTTACGTCGCGATGATGTACTGCAAATGGTTTGTGTGTGATGTATAGTGAATAAATCCTTTCTTTTATTAGTGGTCAGACTAGCTGGCTGCAGCTGAACCGGAGAGTACTGGAGCACAACTTCTCCAAAAAGACTGGACCACTTGAGCTCAAATTCCAAGTTAGGTGAGTGTAGACATTTAAACTCGTTCCTCTCTCTCACAGACAGATATGCACGGGACATGACACGTCTACTAGATGGAGCTATTGTGCAACATACAGAGAAATCTGGAACCCTGGAATTGTTTCCTAACAATCTATACTTTATTGTTGGCCAAAAAACAGTTACGAAAGTATTATGTTTATGTCTGATGATCATATATTTTATTCTATAGGACAATTTATTTCAGCTGGAAGTGCAGGAATGTATCTGATCAATTATCCACGAATGAACTTGCCTTGTGTTCAGGTTTTACATCGACAGTATCTCTTCTTTGAAAGATACAACCACAGTGGAGCTGTTTTAC
This sequence comes from Synodontis membranacea, assembly GCA_025674565.1. Lineage (NCBI taxonomy): Eukaryota > Metazoa > Chordata > Actinopteri > Siluriformes > Mochokidae > Synodontis > Synodontis membranacea. The sequence goes on from JAOVYU010000022.1 coordinate 7,863,722, forward strand.
TGGAATGCAAAGTCTTCTGTCTACAACGTGAGTGCTTCATGAATCATAAGTATTTTGAAGTATTTTGATGAATAAAAACACATCTGTTGGTTTTAATTCATTGCATTTTTTGATTGTCAGTTTTTTGGCACTTTTGTAGAGTTTGATTTTAGAGAGATTATTTATCTGGCAGATTCCCAAAAAATTTATTCAAGGTGATTTAATATTAAAGGAGAACGCAACGTAAATGCAGAGCCGTTAAAGAGACTGCGGCGATACAAGATCGATTGAAAGAATGGATTTCTTCCAAATGATGAGAGGATGAGTGCAGAAAGATAAACACACACCTGAACATACAGAAGCTTACCATCAGACATTTTCCAGTAAAGAAAGCATTTCTGATTTGCTCTAAGACTCTCTGAAATTTTAATCTTCATTCAGCTTCTACTGTTCGTGCCCAGTGCTACATTGCTTCTTGTTAAACAATGCCAGCATTCAACTCGAGTACAAAGTATCAACTGATTCTGTAATCCTCCAAAAATATCACTTGACTGCATGGATTTTTTTTTGCGTGCCACTGTAATAACAGTGGGAGCAGAAGGAGGGAATAAATTGAAAAGAAGGTCTTCAGTAATCTGAAGCTTGTGCCACACACATAGATGCACACAGACACACAAACAGACACAGGCCACAAGTGTGTTAATTAAAAAAAAGGGGAGTGTAGCAGTGCAATGCCAATAACTGTGAGGCGAACTGGCTAGACTTTCTATCTCTTTGGCACACGCAGTAACAGACATGCACACATGCAATAAATGTTACAGAGGTCATGTTTAATCACCAAGTTTACAATGCATTTATATAATCAGACAAAAATGTTAATATTGGTGAATAATTTTTGCATTTTTTTTTTATTCGAATTTAGAACATACCCTCAAATATAAGGGTATAAATATAAATATAAATATACCCTCACCAAACACTTTATTAGGAACACTATATTAATAGTGGGTAGGGCCTCCATTTGCTCTCAAAACCATTTCAGTTCTTCATGGCATGAATTCCACAAGATGTCGGATACATTCCTTTGAGATTCTGGCCTATGTTGACATGATTGCATCACAGCATTCCTGCAGATTTTTCAGGTGCACTTTAGTGCTGTGAATTTCCCGATCTACCACGTCCCAAAGGTAGTTTTCTGGATTCCGACCCTGTGACTGTTTAGGCCACTGAAGATCACTGAACTTATTGTCATGTTCATGAATCCAGTTTGAGGCAACTTTTGCTTTGTGACATGGAGCATTACCGTGGTGGAAGACGCCAATAGAAGATGGGTTAAATTGTGGTCATGAAGGGATGAACATAGTCAGCAAGAATGTTCAAATAGGCTGTGAAATTCAATTGGTGATTAATTGGTTTTAACAGGCCCGAAATGTGCCAAGAGATCATTCCCCAGATGTGAAGTAAAGGTGATTCATAGTCATTATTGACACACTACAGCACACAACAACGAAATTTGTCCTCTGCTTTTAACCCATATGTGAAATCATGACACACAGCAGAGGGCAGAATTTTTCAGTACCAGGGGAGCAGTGCTTGGGGGCTGCACCTTGCTCAGGGTACCTCAGTGGTACCTTGCTGGCCGATTATAGGGGCGCTTCCCTAACCATTAGGCCACCATCTACCCCAGATATGGTCTGTCATCGCCCATCCACCACAGGTTTCGACATGTGCATTCTGAGATGCTGTTCTGCTGACCACAATTGTACAGAGTGGTTATCCAAGTAACCGTAGCCTTCCTGTCAGCTCGAACCAGTCTGACCGTTCGACATTGACCTTTCTCATCAAAAAAGGCGTTTCCATCCACCGAACTTCTGCCCACCGGATATTTTTTCTTTAACTCACCGTTCTGAGTAAACTCTAGAGATCATTGTCCGTGAAAATCCCAAGAGATCTTACGGAAATACTGAAACACAGCTACGGGTGTCCTTAATAACGTCCTCAGTGAGTGTATTTTCATTATTAATATATATTTTTATTGTGATGTAACAACATCACTTGTCAGAGTTTGATAATGATAGAGTTTGGCTCTGCTGATTGAGCCATAGCCGGGTCGTATTACACATGCATAAGAAATACACACACACACACACATCATAAATAGGATGAACTTGGGTAACGTGGGACACGTACGCATTTGTGTACTTAAGCCTCGGTGTTATGAGAGCAAGTAAACATTGGTAATACTAAGACTTAGTATTGACGCAGCCTCGAAGAAAAAAAAAAATCACATGACATCATGGTTACACAGGGCAAAGGAAGTTTCCAAGACTAAGAGTAAGGTGTGATCAGTGATATCCTGTAAGATATAAAACTGTACATCTTACGGGAACAGAATGAAATGCACATACGCATAAATTCTGGTTTATTCCATGGTACTGGGATTCTAGGACGGTTCTGTTAGGACTCGAAATTAAGTCAAGATGCATAATGATATAAGGGATAAATCACAGTAAATCCCTGCTATTTAATTTTTGGGTGAAACAATTCATACTTTGATTGGATATATTTCTTTTCCATAGGCAGTGTTTCTTAACTAGTTCTATTACAGTGCAGTGATGACGTGGCTTTTAACTAGTATCTCTAGTATCTCTAGCAGAGGTGTGACCAGAATGTCATGTGTGGGGGGGGCAGTTAACTCATTTGGGGGGTAGAAAAAAAACCTGCAAAATAATTGGAAAACCACCCCTTACTACTAATACTACTACTCGTACCACTACTGACGATCGTACTGTAACCCGATGGAGGATTACGGAAAAAAATGTTAACATAACAATAATTAAAGCTATACACTATGCAGATAGATGATTTTTTTTTTTTATTATTGCAACCTATCTTTTTAGGGATTCTATGAATACAAGACACAAACAGAGCAGCTAGTAAATAGTGGCAAGTGTTGTTTTTTATTTTCAGACAGTTTTCTTTGGATGGACAGAGCATACATCAGGGGGGGCAGGGCTTGTCCCGGAGGGGGGCATAGACACGCCCCTGATCTCGAGTAGCTGAGACACCACGAGACACTGAAGCTCGAAAATAACCTCCCTATTAGTCCCTATTAAATGCACCGAAAACGTGTTCTTTGAACATATGAATATATTTTTTAATATATAAATATAAAGAATTGAACAAAGAACACAAATGTTTTCTTCATGTATCTTGTGAATAATCGCTTCTCCAGTTCTACTGACAGAACTAGTTCAACTTAGGGGTTAGAAGAAGGGCCTCGAGCGGTTTTTTTTTTTGTTTTTTTTTCTGACAGAAAACGGTAGAAATTTAAATAATAATGGAGTTCATCCCATATCATCATCACGTTTTGAAAATACTGATACAAATAAAGTTTCTCCTGTCCATTTATTTATTTTTATTTATTTATTTTTTAAGGCGCCTTGGCGGCTTCTTATTTATTTATTTAATTTATTTTTTTGATGCTACTTGAAAACCGCTGAACCTGTTAGCGGACTGTACCAACTCAGTCCAGGGGCTCCGGTAACTCTGAGATTTAACTCTCTGTACTAAAGAATCGCAAATATATATATATTTTTTGTTTAGTATATTTATCGAATTGTCATACTGTGTATGTTGTTGTGTGATAGTGACTTTTTTTTTGAAAGTATGGAGTTAAGGTTAAATATTTTTAGCATAGAGATTATTAACGCCTCCTGTTTTTTTCTGCTGAATGGTTTCGCCCTGGTGGAAACCTGCGAGGGGACGGGTGGGACTGAAATAGTTGAAAACTACCGGAGCCTCAAGTCGGTTAAACGGTCAATGTTTTTTTTTGTTGTTGTTGTTGTTAAAAATTATTTACATTTTTTTTCTGTTTTTTTTTTTTTTTTTTTTTACTGCAGGGAACTATCGAATTGGAGAGTGAGAATGTGTTTAAGTTAGCAGCGTTCGTGTTGCAGGTAAGTGCGCTTCTGAACATCGCCTTGTGTGACAGAAAGTGTTGATGAACAAACACACAGCCTGACTCTGCTACAGCACGAGCTCTGTCAGGGCTGGTATAAGTGCGTCGTGTTTGCGTGACGTGTTTTAGGATCAGAAGTTGCGTCGTGTATCTGTTACTCGTCCACTCCAGAGAGAGTTTCGAAAACAAGCTTATTTGTCGTCACAGAAGTCCCGTGAAGGTTTTTCACCCCCGGGAGCGTTAAGCTTCTTTACTCAGGGGTGTGTGAGGAAGATCACTGGGATCCATCATCTATCTACTGTTTGATTCGGTTGTCATTCTGTAAATACACAAAAGATACAACGTGTAGAGACAGCCCGAGTAAACACCATTAAACACAGAGCAGGATTCCAGCCTAGAGTAATAATAAGAGCACAATCAGAACGCTGTGTTAGTGGAGTTCAGAGGATACTGTAGGGGTCACGTGGTGTTACACTCTTCACATGGTGCAGTGGAGCTCAAATATGTATAATGCACTGTTGTTAGACCCCAGAGTGAATATACAAAAGGAATGTGCAGTGTTCACTATTACACGTGTGTTTGTGTTTTTCAGGAGGCAAAAGGAGACTACACAAGGTAAAGCCCAGCTCTTGATCCTCTTACTTATTAAATATAATAATAATAATAAAAAAAAGTTCAGTGTCGTTGTGTATTTGGGTGTTTATTAGAAGGATTTGTTGTGTCATAATGAAATATCGATGCATGCACTGTGTCATGTTTTAGTTTTACAGTTCACATTTTAAAGAGGACTCGGGGCTCAGGGTGTGTTCACACCTGGTTCCCTTTCAGCAATCAAAACGAACTCCCCCCCCCCCCATGCATATGTGAACACTCCAATCAAACTTTGAAAAGAACCGAAGTTCAGGTCCGATTCAAGTCCACATTTTCACGGTTTGCTTAATCTGTGCATTGTGAACACAAAGCACTTCAGGTTTGAATCACTTTTTTTTTTTTTTTGCCAGCGTGTTTTTGCGCTGTATTCTTGCCGTAGACGTGTCATGCGCCATTGCAGTGGGAGAGATACCCACAATCCAAAGCAGTGAAAGTCCAGAGGAACAACAGAAAAAGGACCGATTCCCGATCAAAACCGTAGTGTGAAAGAAAGAGAACCAAGTCCTCTTTAAATGAACACAAAAATAGTCCCTTTTCTGTTGGTGCATGTTTTGATCCACTTTTAAGGCCTGAGTTTGGTAAGTTTAAAAAGGACGATATGTGAAAACACACTCATTATACCCTCACCCTACACTATACCTGTCGATTCTATGAGCAGCTCTTAAATTGTTTGGTTAATGAAACCACTAGAGTATCATTTAAAATGACTTGTTGAGAGAATCGCTCTTAGCCTTGGGTAAAGAAATACCACTCTCTCCAGATCCGTACCTCCAACCTTTTAAACATTTTTAAACAAGTGTTTTGTGATATGCTATATATTGGTATACAGATGATAGCAGGTATTTTGTCTCACCCTTTGTGGCAGTGTAACTCAAGTCAGTAGATATCCATGAATGGGTGTGTTGGGAACATATCTGTGGTTTGAGTCATCAGATGACTGTCATCACTTATGTGTTAAGGTTGAATGGGCTGATGTTATAGTCTCATAGTTTAAAGAGCTCACCTGCACGAAATACAGTGCAGGCAGTGAAAAGTTTTCCTGTAGAGTCAGATAAGCCGTGTCTTTTGGGCAGTATGTGAATTACCAGACCACTGTAAACAGTTCAGAAGAGTTTAAGAAAATAGATTCCCTATGTAAACCTCACAAAAGTGCCTGGGATTGTAGCCTTTACTATAACCCAAATGTATGATCGTGATTGAATGTGTTGTCCATGCATAGCATACATGAATGGGTCTAAATGTAAAATGCCACCAGAGAGACTGACGGTTCATTTTTAGGGTGCTCAGCTGTAGATGTTTATTCCGTGAAGTGTACTGGGCAACACAGAGAAGATTGCAATCCTAATGATATAATGTGTGTGTGTGTAGATATAGATAGTACTGTGCAAAAGTCTTAGGCATCCTATTTTTTTGTGTAGAAATAGTGTTATAAATTACATTATATGAATTCTGCCTCATTGATTCAGTACAAAAATTCATATTCCCAAACATTACTTTTCCAAAAAAATAATAATAATTGTAAGCATAAAAATGTTTGTATGTCAGTAAAGAAAGCAA
>JAOVYU010000022.1:7879563-7893105 GCA_025674565.1 Synodontis membranacea
AACCCTAACCCTTTTGCCAAGGTGTTTTTTAATGATTTCATATTGTTACATTGGCTAATATCGTTTGAGAGTGATTAGACTAGTTAACTGACAAGGAACCTCAAGTTATACAGTAATGAGCAGAGGAGGGGACTTTGCACTATGACCCATAGTACATGTTTCCTAGATTTAATAATGCTTCCCAGATGCAGATGTAATTAATATAATGAAAGCCAATCTTGCTCCAGAATCCAAATACAATCCCTGTAAAATATTGTCTCCTGTTATTCCATCTGCTTACCAGTGGAATGTGGAGGGTTGCAGGCATTTCTAGCTTTGCAAATTCATAGAAGCAGAATTTCTTTATGTGCAGCCAACCCATAATTCCTTTAAATCTAGCGAGTGACTAAGAGTTACTGTTCTCTCCTTACTGCTGAGGATTTATAGGTGTGTAACTATCCTGGCTTAGGGCCCAAGAAACAAAATCCTGTTGTAGTAACTGCCCGCAACCTTAATCTTCCAAACTGTTCTTATATAATTTGTAAATCTCTGTATAAATAAAATTTTATTGGCTATTGGTGTTTACAAAAGAAGACCATAAACATTAACCGTCAATACAGTAATTATCAACTTTCCAATTAGTAGTTTATTTTATTCATCAATTTATTATTATTTTTTTTTTTTGGATTAATAAAGTGTGTCAGAATCCTTGACAAATTTTGGCATGTTATCTTCCCTGACTTGTGGAAGTGTTTCATGTGAGTGTGAGTGTGTGTTTTTTATTTGATGATGACAGAGACGCCCTTTGCATGTTTTGTTTTGATCCCAGCTTAGGTTGTTAAGGTTTCAGTTCAACCCTTAATAGTCCTGTATGGAACCCTACAAAGGGTTCAAGTAGCACCCTTATTTGGAACCCTTAATTATCTGATAAACCCTTATAGAGCCTTATTTTCTGACAGTGCAGGAGAATATTTTGACAGACAGGCACACAGAATGCTAGACTATTCAGGAGTGCTGATGGGTTGAAGTTGTATCCTGTCGTCTTCACGTGATGTTTGCTTCATAAACACAGTGCGCCAATGTGCGGTTTTCAGAACTCTGACTTGACTACTTCTTCAGCCAGCAAGTTTATTCCAGAAAATGTAGGGGTTAGGTTCACAAGATCTCTAGCACCACCACTTGCTCGTTCACACTTCCAGACTTGTCTAAAATCCCTCTATTGAAATTTAAGTAGCCCTGTTACTTTGAGGTTGTGGAAGGTTGTAAAATAAACAGTTTATTTGTGGTCTAATCTTAAGTTTATCCGTGGTGTAGTTACTGACCCTCATTCTTGATATAATGAAATTACACTGTAATTAAATTATGTCTGAATCACCTGTACAAAGACATCTAATTGGATAAACCTTAGATGTTCCACACTAAGAGATTGTGAGTGGTCTGGAGTGCTGTTGGGACAGCTTTACTGCTTTGACAAGTCTACAGCAAACGGCTCTTATGCGGAAACAAACTCTTTAGAAGATTCTACAGAAGCATCACGTTACAGGGATTTTTATTTTTTTTTTTTTTGGGCTTCCTCTTTCCCTTGTTGTTTCAGCAACACTGAATACCAGCTCTAACAGAATGGAGTTTTGTCATCAATCTGGTTTATATTTCCTCCAGGTACAGATTGTTTTGTGCATTGCTTCAGGTTTATCTTTCTGCAGGGTCTTTACATTCTATCTGTGTAATACGGCATCCAGCACAGATAGGTCTTCTGAGGCTCCTGATAAGGGGGTGAAACAGTTTCTGTTGTCAGCTTGAGCAGCGGTAAAGGGGCCATCCTGTTTTCACTAAGCGGTTAGGAGTGCCATGGCCAGCGATTAATGATTAAGCGATTAAGTAGTAGATTCCATGCATATTTGCCCTGGGAAGCATCGGGAGTGTTGAGTTGCCGCACTGTAAGCGGTGCATGCAATTTAGGCTTTGGAAAAATCACACACAAACACCAGGAAATGAAGCATAAAGTTTAATGAGCGGCTACAGAGAAGTGTGCTAAATCTGCTGCGTGCTAGGAAACAGCCAGTATGAAAAGCTAATTCTTCTCCAAGTGAGACCATAAGCAGTAAAGGTTCGAAGCTGTCATATAAGCATGCCAACGTATAACCTGTAAATCTGGTTTGAGGCTGGAATTAAAAGTCCAAAGAACAAGAGGGAGCGGTAGATGGGCTGAGCGAGTGAGTGTAGGCTTAGTCAGAACGAGACAGAGAGTAGAAGAAAGGGAGGGCCTGGAACGTGTGTATTCTACTTGGAGTTGTCAACCTGCCGTAGATGGGCTAGGTTGAAGTGAGATTTTCGTGATGTCACACAAAGGAGGAGTGTATGGGAGGGACTTGTTGAGCTGAAACTCTTGCAACACCTTTTGCTTTTTCTGCGAGCAGACAAGAGGGTATTGTTCAAGGAAGCCTCAGCTCTGTGGGAAACTTGAGCGTAGGACTCTACAGAACCGGTTCGGTACACCAGGGATTTTGTGCAGGCTTCTTAACCTCCCTGGTAAGAGCTCCACTCGGATCTTTAAGTCACAGCACAGGGATTCTTAAAAAGGTATTCTGCCAGGTGTATTTGAGATTGGTTTTTTTTGGGGGGGGGGGATGCTCTAATCAAGTGAATTGTATTGGACATTAGATTTCTAATTTTATGTTTGTGTGTTAAAATGGTGGCAGGCCTTTTTGGCAAAGGCAGAAGGGTTGCCACATTGTGTTCAGTTTCAGATGTCTACAGTTCGTGTACTGTCCGTCATTTTGTGCGTCTGTTTGAAAGAGCTGAAGTGTGTTTCCCGGTTGTGGGATTGTTCACTAGTATTTCCGCCCTGTTCTAGGTAATCTGTCATCATTATTCCACACACTGAATAGATATCGTTCTGTAGCTGTTCGGAGTCTGACAGAGCCGGAGACGAGTTCCCAGGAAAAGTTTTCAAGCACACTTTGTCTATCAGTAGCAGATGTTTTGCAGTGACCATATCCAAAGCCTTGTTTTGAGCTCCCTTCCTTTAGGGCAGATTTGAAAATAAGCTGTAGCTTTGAACTTAGCTCATCTCCTGTAGTTTCATTATTAGCTGCAGTGGTGCTGAATTGACCTTGTAGCAGATGCCTTTTGTCATCTGTTTCCAGCTAAATGTACTGATGTAACATGCATTTTTCTTTGTTTTTTCTTTCTCTGAAAGAGAAAAGAGACAGTGTGTGTAATATTGTCTATTTCGTGTAATGGTTTATAGCCCATGGGTTTGTGAAATTAAGGGATGTAAATATTTGTGTTCTATCTGTCGTGTCAGAACATGTTTTTCTGCTGATTCCTGGATCATTTGCCTCAACCTATCACAATCTCTTCGCAGGTCTTTCACTGGAAGCAGTTAGAGAACTTGTATTTCCGTGAGAAGAAATTCGCAGTTGAGGTCAACGACCCTCCCAGGTAAAAACAATGAGTGTCACACATCTGAGAATTGGTACATTTTTACCTTGTGCATCGTAAGTAATGCTGCACTATTCAAATAGTTTCAATGCTCTGCATTCACTGGAAAATGAAATGTTAACTTGGAAAAGCCTGTTTCTGTAGTTTGAGGATACAGAAACATTTTAGCTGTGTGTGTGTGTGTGTGTGTGTGTGTGCGCGCTACACTGCTCCTGGATTGTAGTGCTGCTTTTGGCAACATTAGTCATAACCGATGTCACTGATGCATGGCTCATGATTGTAGCTTCCTGGCTTTTAAAGCTGTACACTGGCCAAAGAGCAGCCCTTAAGAAGGGAAATTGTAGCATTTTTCTTTTTGTAGCTCTTCACAGCATCAAGGTCAGTGCTGATATCCACATTGAACTGTTTCATATGTAATGGGGGCTTGAGTTGCTGTGTAAACACAAATGACATTACTGCTTGACTTTTTTTTTTTTTTTTTTTTTTTTTTTTTTGTGCGCCATACAGTCTGTGAAATAGCCCATTGTAGTTTGCTGATTTATACCATTGTCTTCACATTTCCTACCTGACATTGTGCTGGCTTTTATACTGCCAGAGTTTGCTGTTATATAGAACTTGATCAATGACGGTGGCCATTGCTTGTCGTGATGGCTCATTTAAATGTGTGTATATGTTAATCCTCAGAAGATCATCATCCAAGTCCAGTTTTGGCCAGTCTGGACAGGCTATCCACACGTGGTATGCCAGCCACTCACTGATCAAAACCATCTGGGCGATGGCCATCAGCCAGCACCAGTTCTACCTGGACTGCAAACAGAGCAAAGTGAGTCTGTCAGCATTAGCTCCATCAGACTTTATCTATTCTGATTTGGAGCAGATGTAACTGTGTACATTATAGTGAAATTGAATTACAAGTTTACTTCAGTTTTTACACATTGTGTAGGTATATGCAGTAGGTTTAGTAGTAAGAAGACAAATAGATTTCTGGTATAATCTTGAAGGACAAGGGCTCAGGTGTCTTTTAAGAATATATCACATCGTTCACTTTCAGCTCCTTGTATTATAGATTCAGTGTGACTTGGATAACCAAAAAAAATGCATCCTAAATGAATTAAGCAATACAGTATTCTAATTTCGTTGATATCTGTTGATATTTCTAGTCCCCTAGCTGACCTTCCTATTTTTATACTTTTCATATAAAGTCTAAAATATCCGCATCTAAGAATTTGGGGAACATCGCCATGGAACTTACAGAAATTGGAGCCTCTAGAGTTGGCAAGATGGTGAGCGGAGAGAGCAAAGACCAGCTGATCATGGCCAGTAATGGAAGCTTGGCCTCTGCAGGTAGTAGATCTAATAAATAATTACTATTCTGATTCCTTAAAGCCTTTGAGCTGACTGTCCCCTTTTATTGGTTTATTAGGTGTAGTCAGCTGAAGCTAAAGACTGGACTTATTGCAAGTTTGACATCATTTTCATATGTATACACCTGGGATTTGTATTTAAGGTTGAGCTGGTCTGTGTGTTTAGGTTCTGCAGACTCTGAGGTAAATGAGGAGCTGAAGAAAGAGAAGATTGCTGAGCTAAAAAAGAAAGAGAAGTACCTTCAGGATCTTCTGTCTCAGAAATTGAGTGAGCTTAAGGAGATCTGCCTCAGAGAAGCAGTACGTGTTTTCTTTTAACTTTAATATCAATGGAGCGGATTAATATTTCTCAAACTAGACTGCATTAAAAATGACTTTCTTTGCCCAGGAACTGACAGGCAAGTTGCCTAAAGAGTACCCTTTAGCAACAGGAGAGAAGCCTCCTACTGTAAGAAAACGTGTAGGAACCGCTTTCAAGCTGGACGATCTTTTCCCTTATGATGCGGTATGTATGTTACATTGTCTTTATGTGCTTTATGTAATACTATGGTCATACAATATTTGTTTTTAGTATATTTTTTTTTATACTGTATATTTTTTTTTCTGCCTTCAGGACCCTCAGTTAAGGAACTTAGAAAGCCGGTTTGCTCTTCAGCAAAAGATTGTTGAGGCGGCAAAGAAGCTCGCCAGTGAAACGGACCTCTGTAAGACTGTGAAGAAGAAACGGAGGAGGAACTTTGAAGATGCTATAAAGACACTTCAAACGATTGAGAATGAAATTAATGGCTATAGAGTGAAAACGGGCAAGAAACCCACGCAAAGGGCCTCACTGATCATCACTGGTAAACACTTTTTTTTTATTTTATTTTTTTTTATCATTTTTTAGACATTTTATAAAGTGATTTTTTCGTATTAATAGTACAGGAGTAACTGATTTAGGCTGCACTAATTGCTCAATTCAGTTTTATGGAATAAAATATCTTCGTAATTATATTGTTTGGCTGATGTTAGTGATGATCACTGGGTTATAAATGTGATTGTGTTAAACCAAAACTGAAGTCTTCATCCCTCCTTAGATGACGTGAGTGCAGCAGAACTCAGCTCACTATCCGACAGCCTAAATCTGGATGATGGTAAAAATTAAAACAGTTCACATTTAGTCCTACTGCTTTGTGATATGAAAGTTGAAACCTTCCCTACGCATGGGAATCTGGTTCATCGAACCATTCTTCTTTCCCTTTAACCACAGAAGAGGCATTTGTTGTGCAAAGGCAGCGTTCCCGGTCAGTTCAGTATTCACCACGGCCTTCAGACAACCTCGGCATTCCACATCAGTCGAATCGCAGAGCCTCCGAAGAACCGCACAACACTGACAGGTGAGATTCCCCCAGCAGTAACAGTCTTTTCCTTCTCTGCTCCTGTCTCTCTTAAGTGGGGTTTGCGTTTGGATTTGAGGCCTAGGCTGGTGGAGGCTTGTTAAATCGTGTTAAGGCTTGTTGGAAACCAGATATACATTCCTGCTTGGGTTTCTATCTCTATCTATACCTCTTATCCTGTCCATCACACTTAGCATGTTAAAAATAGTGCCAGTCGAGCCTGTTCTTGAATGACTGCAAAACCATGGACAGCAAATTCAGAAGCCTGGAAAGGAAAATGAATGTTACAGAGGAAGCTTTTGCAGAATTACTTTTAAAGTCAACCACATTAAGCTATTGAGTCATAGGTGCAGTGTGATTTTATTTGTTTTTTAACATTAGAAAAAATGCCTTTAAAATTTTTTTCACCGAGTTGTTCGATCAGTGTGGTGATCCTTCATGTGCTAATCTTAAGTGTAGCAGGAAATAATCAGCTGGTTGTTTTTTTTTTTGGCTCTTGACCAATTAGTTTCAGTAACAATAACTCGTTAGAGGAAGTGAACATTGTGAATGCAATCTTCTTATCTGTATTATAGATTACACTATGGCGAAGTCCAAGAACCTTACTCCTACGTCCACCAAGATGGTTTATCACCACATAGTAGCCCCTATTACACTCCCTGCCAGCAAGCAGGGAACTCCCGCAGCATGCCGCCCACACCTCAGCTGACGCGCAATGCCTTCAGCAGCATCCAGCTCAGGTACTGAACACCTCAACACTGTACAGGTGTCCATCTCCAGCCCTCCAACATGCCTCCATCTGTCCCACTTAACATACATCCATCTCAGCCCCAACATGATTAATCACATTGACCTTAACCGCCACACTGCTGGAGCAAAGTTACATCACAAATACTTATGTGACAGTCAGTATCATCTACTTCCGTCGAGTGAATAAAAGGCATGCATTAGTTTTGCCAGTGTGGTCATGCAAACTACTATAATCTATTTGTTAGTTCTGGTTAGTCATGCTATCATTTTCAATGATTCTGACATACTTTGTGTATACGTACTTTACGCAGGTGTGAGGATGACCCGCCTGAGCACTTCCGCCAGCGCAGCGGCAGCCTCGAGTCTCAGTCACTTTTTGCCTCGGAGTGTGACGGCCCAGAGCCCGTATTTACAATCACCCCCGCTGGACGACGGAGCAACAGCACCGAGGTACTCGACGATGTCTCCTCACACACCAGCCAGTCAAGCACGGAGTACTGCGCCCATTCGCGTGCTCGAAACCGTCATCGTCGCCAGAAGGACTATGCCTATGCTAATACAGGCAGCATGCCCAACCTGGCACAGAACGATTCTCACTGCTACAACTATAAAGCACCGGCCCGGCCCACCACAACAGCCTACTACGTCACTGGATACCCCTGCTATGCCGATCCATACACCAATGGAAGCTACGCATATGAGGATGAGACAGCGGGCCACTATAGCGTAAATCCTTCTTACCAGACTGTGTCTTACCATGCACAGCAACCATACAGTGACTACGGTCACACTGAGATGGACAGCATGAGCCAGAATCCATACGCTACACTGAGGCAGCCTAGGAGTCGTCCGCCGTCGAGGAACGAAAACCAAGCGAGGAACATGCAGAAGGCTATAGTGGCTGAGCACTTACGAGGCTGGTATAACCGGAATGCCACACACAAGCAGATGCCGTACGAGTACGAGAGGGAGCCCCAGCAAAGCCTGGCCTACAGGATGACCCCACATGCTTACAGCTATAATGATCGCAGCAGCTCGTACGCATCAGGTTAGGCATGTCTGCTTTCATTTTAATGTACACCCTTCTGTCCTGTTTAGGTGAAAATGGCACAAATTGTAGAACAATGCTGAGAGCAATAACTCCAATTTTCTGTCCTTTTCTCAGTTTCCCTAATGAGTGTGAAGAAATGTACATGATGTTTGCATGAAAAGTGTTTAAAATGGCTCCTTTCTGTATATAAGAAACAGAAGGGGTAATTGTGGACTTTCCTATTTCTGACACTCACTCGCCTTCAGAAGTTTCCCCAAAGCAGTTGAAGGGGTTTTGTGTGTCCGTTTCAAATTATATTGTTTATACTTCCTATTTCTGTATAATAATTATGATAGATGTTGAGTAAATTTAAATAAGTTGGCCAAGATCACTAAGCATTCATTGTTAACAGAGTCAAGTCTTGCTTCCACAGCCTGGTCCTGTTCCAGTCGAGTTGTAAATCTGCAAGTTTCTGAAATAAAAGCATATATGATTTATACAAATAATATATAATCCCCCAAATAAAACTTTGATCTCTGTGACATACACTATTAGTCCTTAGTCACTAATGGTTAATAAAAGAAAGGTGTATGTGTTTTGTTTTTTTAGGAAGAAAAATATGAATTAATATCCTTGAATATTTTTATTAATTTCGACTTGAATTGCATTATTCTTGATTTCCAGTTTCTACAGTGCCTAACACAGGGACCTGGCGTGATCACTTGTCCGTGGGTTTATCAGAATACAGCATGGGCCTTCATCCACAGCATGCCTATAGCTACAGTTCAGTCCATCAGAGCCATCTTCCACAGAGCCGGTAAGAGCCTCTGGGTCTTCATTCATTGTAGTCCTTATATGAATTGTCTTAACCATAGTTTCATGCACCTTATGCCTTAGGAACGCAGTAATTACAGAGGATCAGTTCAGTGTTGAGTTGTGCAGTTGGGCTGCGCAATGCTCATAACTCATAAAATATTTTGCTCACTTACTACATCTTTTTTTGTGATGAGTGATTATTTTTCTGTGGGTGTATTAGGGGTTATAATAGAGCTTAGGACCGTATTCTTGTACTATGTTCTCTACAATGCCTGCATCTCCCCTCTATCTCCCTGTCTCCCATCCTCTTTCTCATAGACATGCCTTCAGTCCACTACGTGCACCCTCCTGGCACTACCCACCTCCTTCCTTCTCACCTAGTGTTTGTTCTTCCTCATCCTCTTACTTCTCCCTCCCTCCACCTCCTTCTTCCCGCTATCGGGTGGAGCGGTCGGGCTGTGACGGCTCCAAAACTGACATGGTTAATAAAGCCTCCTTGCTAAATGTAGCCCTTGATAGTAAGTAAAAATGTGCTAGTTATGTGTTTTGCTCTGTTTTTTCCTCTGTGTCGGTCCGTGAGTTCTTGAAGTCTCTGGTTGTCTGTGCTCCGTGTTGCTGTGGAATTTCTGGGTTTGTCCTTTCATGAAATTGAAGTTGCATGGCTTTTAAGTGTCTGTGTTTCTCCAGACAGAAAGGTCTTAACATCATGTCCTTGACTCACATGTTCCTAGTTGTGTGTGAAGAGAAAGCACACAGAGATTTCTGCTTTATCTGACTAACCACCATCCCTTTCATGCCAGCCACCAGCCCCATCTTCTAGCTCCGCCCCCAGGCCCCAGAGCTCCATCTCCGTTTGCTAGGAGGAGGCCAGCTCCAGGAACTTTAGACATGCCTGGTGCTGTTGCCAGTGGTTATGACCAGGACTATTATTTCACTCAGTGCTAGTGCAACTTGCAGCACTAAACAATGTGGTGAGCTGCATACAAAAAACCCCTCACTGCTTCTCTAACCTGTGTGCCTAATTAACTGTTGTCACTCCTAACAATCATTTTCCTGATGCACTAAACCTGTCTGGTAGCTCAGCTTTATTGTACCACACTGCTGGATAGGTTTGTGTGTTCAGTGGTGGTGGGTTGGTCCTGTGTGTTGGGTATCACACTACACGGGTGGCATCTTTGTTCTGAGGACGAACATGTGACATGTCTTGACTGCTCTGTCTCGATTGCTGTGAGTTGTACTTGTGATTTGTGCACATTTTTCAGTGGCTGTATGAATGTTTTAACCCCCACGTTGAACAAAAATCTTCATTAAAAAAAAAAAAAAAAAAAAGTTAACAGTAGTAGACCTGCGTACAACACCTTCTAATGGGCAAGCAGTTCTATTTTCTTATTACTCTTCTTTAATTTCTTAAACTCTAAGGAGGGGAGTTTATTGCATACTGTAATATAACACCATTATAATATAGCCTCTGCTGGCCCTGTGTTTCCTCTGATTTAATCTGGACAACTAGGGGTTAAAATGTTCAGAAATATTCAGTCAGAACTGTGATTCCTGATGCACTTTTCTTATTCTGTCTTTTATATTTCAGGTCATACATAGATGTAAACCAAATGGATTCACACATGATTAGCCCTGTGGACAGTTTTGACTCTGAGGATCAGACACTTTACTGGCACGAGAACTCCAAGCCTGGAACTATAGTGTAGGAAATTTACGATACCTTCTTCTTCTTCCGTGTGCCTTTTTCAAAAATCTCGGTTTCTTTCTGCGGACGATGAGTTCCAAGCATCAGTGTTTTAAGGAATGTTACCAGGCAAGGATTGTGCATGACAGCTTGCAGCTTGGAGAGCACAAGTGCATTTTCCTTGCAGCAGAACTGAAACAGGCCTTTGGGTCACTCTGGAGAGCAACTCATTTTGAGTGTGTGTGGTGCTAGCACTTCTGAAACTTGGCCTGCCCTGATGAACGCCTGCTGTGGAACTTCTTTGGGATTTGTTAATAGTGAAAAGGGCCGAGGAAGGTAATATTCGAGCCAAATAGCCTGGACCATTCCATTGCCATGGAAGGATATTACAATCGTAAATCCTCTTCATGGACACAAAGCAAATATTAATATGAAGGACTTAACTCAGCTGGTTTCTGTTGCGCGAAACGTCTCCTGTGGACATTTTGCAGTTTGTTTAAAGAACTTGAAGCATTAAGCTCTATATTGCTATTGAAGTTAATACTCTCTTGGGGAAATTATTTTTACGTTTAGAATTATGCATAAACATTGGATTCACAAGGGCTTTTTAACATGGCTATGCAAGAAAATGGAAGTTAATTCAGTATTTTATTTCTCCCAGGTTACCCCACGTCAGCAGGTGTTGCTCTTTTAATCATGTATACAATACTTGCTGAATAATTTACATTCATTATTTAAAATACACTGTGTTGCTTTGCCTGTCTGTTGTGTATGGAAGAACAGGAATCTATATCATCGTATTGACAAGAAAAACACTACTTTGGAAAGGTGCTTGAAAAACAAACACTAGATACCAGCCATGTTCCTGACAGCTTGCCCCTGTCATTTATGTGTAAATCTTGCCCTGGAATATTATACGTGACTTCTTACAAAGCATTGGAACATAGCTTGTCTTAGGCTTTCTTGTTATTCCACCATCAAATTCCCACACTTTTACTTCACATATTTTAAATATAGCACTAATAAAATTAGGTTGCTGAATAGTTAAGCATTTTTTTTAAAAAAAAATCTGACTGCATCCAATAGCAGAATCCAAGGCCTAGTGTTTGCAATCTTTTTCTCTCTCTTCAGCAGAGAGGTGTTTATGTATATGTACATTCTGTATATAGAGTATATTTTTTTGTCATTTTTAAAGAGAATTTTTTTTCAATGTGCTTTTTTTTTTTTTTTTTTTTTTTTTTTTTTTTTTTTTTGGAAAAATGTGTAATATATAGTAATCAGAATTGTTAAGCTGGTTCTTAGTAATTTCTATCATGGAAATTTCTTTGCATTAAAGAAAAATGGCGAAACAAAACAAAACGTTTGTCTTTGTTGAATCTGGATCTGAACTGCACTGGTGGCACTGATCAGCACGCGGTCAGTTGACTAGAAATGGATTTTTTTTTTTCATACAGTTGCAGAACATTTTCTTCCCAGCGTCAGGTGAATGCACAGGTGAATGCTGTCTTGCTGCATGTATAGAAAACCAGAAGAACCTGTAGGAGAACTGGCACACCCACTCATTCCTCATGATGACCAAAACCAGATCAGCTATGTTTATATAGCTGAGTAAGAGCAGATCACTACTGCAATACCCATTCAAAGCGTATGTATAGTACTTTGAGACGATAGAAGAATTTAATTTATACGAAAAAGAAATGATCCATTTTATATTCTGGAAATCATTTTGTTATGCTACTTATGAGTTAGGTTAACCTTTCAATGTCGTGCTAATCAAACATTTCAGAGCCATTGTAGTTCTCCACACACTTTCTGTTGGCCTTTTATTGTTATTCTCCTAATATGCAACATCTGAAAGTACTCCATGAAGACACTTCAAGTATGTTCTACTGCTTCATCCTAACATAACATTTCTGAGAAACACTACAGCAGCACACAATACGAGCACAAGCTGGGCCAGTCATCCTAAACAATCACGATCTTCTGCGCAGTGTACAAAATTGTCGCTGTGCTCATTTTTTGAAATAAAGTTGTTAAAGGGGTCTAAGCAGTTTAAGGATTAAGTTTCAGCCTCTGGCTTTCCCTGCTATGGGTCTGTTAATAAGAAGCTGTTGTGGCATGAGAGCTCAAGCAGAACAAGAGCAAAGTGCAAATACAAGAGTCACCACTTTATTGTAAAACTCTATTTACATTTTAGTATGATGACTAATTCAAGAGACCTTGCTTGAAGTAAATATTGCACTGGGAGAGACTAAGTGCTTCCCTATGTCTCAAACATGGATGCAGTATTTCCTGTTTAGGTCAGGTCGTGTTTCTTATTGGCTGGTGCTGATCTCTCCTATGTTGCCAACATGGTGACTTTGTTGCTAGATTTTCTGAGACTTTTTAGGGCCCTTCAGCAGCTTCATTTCAATATAGAAGTTCACGACAAATATAGAGTTTGCTTGAGCAGACATTAGCAACTGTCCTGCATTTGGAAGAGTGCTCCAGCTCACAGTCACTACTACTGGTTGTACGAGTTGAGGGAATGGGTTTGGTCGATTGCCATCAGTGTGTAAATTCCTGACATGCCCTTGCCTTTACGTTCCCAACAAGCAATGCTGATCACCGTTGTGTTTCCCACCCATGTAAACTAATATTAAATCAGTTGGCAAACAATCTTATTTAATAAAAAAAAAAAAAAAAATCTGTAACCTTTACCTTCATATTTGTTTCCCAACTCCTCACTACTGCTGCTTCTTTTCATCTGCATTCTTGAGAGAAATTATACTTGCACACTTTTAGCAAACACTGCCTCCTGGACAGGGTCAAAGTGGTTAAACATTGTAGTGTGTAAATACATATATACTACTAGGCATCTAAAAAAAAAAAAAAAAAAAAAGCTTATCAGCAGATGGAAGCATGAAGTGCTCTAAAATCTCCTGGTACTGTAGATGCTGTGTTGACTTTGGACTTGATAAAACACAGTGGACCAACACCAGCAGAAGACATGGCACCCCAAATCATCTCAGACTGCCGAAACTTCTCCTTAGCCCAGGTAAGATTCTTCTGATGTCTTTGTTTCAGCAGTGTCTTGATGTTAGGAATGTGACAGTTGTA
>JAOVYU010000022.1:7955619-7975938 GCA_025674565.1 Synodontis membranacea
TGTGTGTGTGTGTGTGTGTGTGTGTATATATATATATATATATATATATATTCTGTATTTAATTTGCTTAAAAAAGAAAGCTCTCTGAGATATATTCATATATATATATATATATATATAATGATATATTTATTTTTGACCCTGAAAAAACATCCAAGACAGTTGAGGTAGTACATGCATCTATATATTTAGAAGTTTTTCAGTTCAGAGGTGACCAAATTTCTTTCTATTTTTACATGACATTTTTCACAGCCTTTATCATCATCATCACCACACAAGAGATTCACTGAAATACTGGAATAACTCACAGTGATTGGCCTGTTCCTGGAATTCCAACAGTAAGTATATCATTATGTGAGTATGCAAGGAGTAAAGAAATGAATACGACTGAATTTATAGCCTGCATTCTATTTCTGATCTTCAGATTTTTACATTTGTATTGTCCAGTGTGGTATTATACATATATGCTATTAATATACAGTATGATATTTAAGTCAGTGACTCACCACTGGATGAAGTTCAATTCAAGTGTTTATCATCGCTGGGCAGTAAATTTTCTTTTACCATCAGCTTTGATTTCATTTCTGCCATTGCATGATTCCCTGAACCGACTGCATGTACATCCACAAATCTCTGTGTGGAGAGGCTCATGCATATGTGCAGAATCTGACATTGATTGAGATCAGGATGAAAGTAAAGGGAAAGCTTTGTGTACACATGTCTTTATAAATCAGATTTTATTTATTTATTTATTTATTTTTGTGCATTGAAAATAAATGGAAAATATAAACGACTCAGACGTTGATGCTGAAGTTGAAGCTGATATCTGGGGTCTGTGATATAGCAGGTAGCTTTATTGCCTCACAGCTTTAGGGGCCCTGATTCAATATACTATCAGTGTGGAGTTTTGCACCCTTGTGCACGCTATTTTCTTCAGCTTCCTACAAGCTAAACTACCTCTAGTTGCGATTATCCACTGTGGAGTGCAGTTGACCGGAGCATCATCCAGGCTGTATTCCTGTCTCAAATGCAGCGTTCCTCGGATAGGCTTCAGACCACTGACCCTGACCAGGATATTTCCAGGATACCGAGGAAGAATGAATGAATTGCATCAAATTATTACGTAACCAGAGATTTTACACTATGGGACAGGTTTAGGCTTGCCATAAACACTGTCATACTACATAGGGGTCACGTATGCAGTAAGGATCTAGCTGAGATGTTTATTTGTCTGGCCATAATGATGATATCGGAATAGAAAATTCCAAGTTTAGCCAAGGTGGCATCACTACACAACTTCATAACATTAATGTCAATAAGTAGACTATTAATATTAATACTTTTGGAATAAGGAAATCAAAATGAATGAATGAATGAATGAATGAATAACTCTGAGGGTCAGTAAGAGGGTTAGACTAGAGGACACCTTTCTGTGCAAAGTGCTTTCAACGCTTAAACAAAGAGCTGCTGTCTCATGGGGACTGGAACAGCACGCAGAGTCTTCCATCACAACGACAAGGAAAAGAGGAGGGGGGGGGGGGGTAGGGACAGAAGGCTTGGAGGACGCTTTCAGTGTATTGCCCTCTTTCCGGCATTATCCCCTCCGCGCGTCTTTGTTCGAATCCCAGCAATTCTCGCGAAACAGATGGTGTCCCGCTCGCGCGCCCCTCGGCCAATCGCGTGTGCCAGAATCAGCTGACTCGCGCGGACAGCGCCAGGTGCGCGAGCCCGTTATTTTCTCCTGTGAAGCGCGTGCTGCTCCAGTGTGCAGAGACCCACCGGTGGCATACCGCTTCTTCTTCTCTCTAATCGGACCGTGCGCTTTTTTCTGCGGGAAATCCGTGCGGACATAACGAGCGGCTACCCGAATAGACATATGGCTGAAGGGTTCTCGTCGTGTGGGAGCTCAGGAGCAACGTGATACCAAACAAATAAGTCTCACATCGCCTGCTGGATTTTTTCCCCCCTTGTTTGTTGACGTTCCGGACTGTAAGGACATTGCATGCGCTAAGGGAGGAGGAGGCCGGTGCAACTGAAACGTGCACGCTGAAGAGGTAATAACCTCCATATATTTACAAAAAAAAAATAAAAAAAAAAATATATATATATAGTTTTTTTTCTACGCATATATTTGTTAGTTTTAGCCTTCCAAAATCTAGATAATATGCATGCGTCCCAATGCAAATCCTTAAAAGCTTCATATTAATAAATCGCTTCATTGCGGTAGGAATGGTGCGAGACGCAGTGCAGCCTATACATTACCCTGTTGAAATCAAATCTGCTATAGGTTTTAAACATCGGAAAGAATAAGATTAATAAATATTTGTATTTATTTATTTATTTATTTATTGGTTTGCCCTTGTCCGCATAGCCATCTGCAGTTGAGGAATTGGTTTTGGCTCGCGCAAGTTCACAAGCGTTGCGTTAATTGCAGTTACCTTTTGATCTTCACTCGTAATGTGATTTGCATCCGAATATGATGGCACTAGCAGATGTCTGGAAGGCCCCCTTGTTGGAAATCAGGAGACGCAAGAACTTTGGAAGAAAGAGAAGGAACCCCAGATCGTGCTTGGACGTGGGAAGGCGTGTTTAAGTGTGCTTAAGGGAAGGACGCATAGATAATAAGGGAGGATTGGGAGTTGTTCATATTGTCCTTGAGAGACGCCTCCGCCTAGTTGCAGCTGTTGCGTCTGCAGAGCTTGCAGAACTTCTGGGAGGCGGTGACGAGCATATTAATGAAACAGGCGTCCTGAGGCAGCTGGGCTGATAGAAACACTGGCGGGGTTAATTCCACGTTGGAAGTTGCTGTGCAGACTTTATATGAAAGCTGAGAAGTTGCCCACACAAAGGCATCTTTTTATTTATTTGTTTATTTATTTGTTTTTATTTACTTGTGTGTTTGTTTATTTATCAAGAATGAAATAAACTGAAAGAATAAATAAACTGAAATTTTGAAAATGTAATAAATAAATAAATTAATAATAATAATAATAATAATAATAATAATAATGAAAAATTTATTTATAAAAAGACTGGGCTACAACAATTGGTTATTTTTTTTAATAACGTGTTGATTGCTCTTGTTTTCTGAGCTAAATCCAACACAACTAAATCACAAATAGAATTTAACCAAAATTAATGACGGAAGAAACTTCATTTTTCATAAGTCAAATTTATTGTGCTTATCTTTTTCTTTAAATACCATCAAACCAGTAGCCTAGACGTAGACATTGTGTTACCAGTGCTTACCATTTATCTTAAACAAAACAGGCAAAACATAACCCGCCTAATCAAGTTAGCATTTCACATATTTTACTACTTGGATGTATCTTTCAGCTTTCATGAAAAATTAAGTGTGAGCTTAATGATGTTGTGCTGCTGCATTCTCTTCAGAAGGTTTTTGGTGCATTCCTTTTAAATGTCCATCCATGTGGTGCTATTTTAGGGAATCTCTGCTTTGCGTACATTGCATCACACTTGTGATTTTTGAGTAAAGAAAAAAAAATAATCAGATCCCAGTTTTTATATTTTATGTATTGCCATCTTTGACTGTTCTCTTGATGACACTCAAATTGGACATTGAGTTTGTTGTGTGCTATTCTGTTGTCTCTTTATGTATGTTTTTACACTGATGGAAGTGAGAAAAGACACAACCGAAGCAGATGTGTTGCTGCTCCCGAAAGCATCAGTATTGTATTACATCCTACCCAAAAATAGAGACCTGTGCGGTTTTACACTACAACCTGCAGGCCTAGTACAGATATGGACAGAGTTTAGTCATATCAGCACTATTGTACTGTAAATCCACAAGGACATGATGTGTTTTTTTTGTTGGTGTTGTTGTTTTTATGTATGATTGTCAGCTACACCTTTTTTTTTTTGGTGAATCTAAGTACATCAAAAGAATAATCCTCAAGATTTCAAACCCCAAATTTCTGTTATCCTCTTCTGTCCTCATTTTCTCTTCTCCTTTCTTCCACTAGGGTTCTAGGTGTAATACTTCCACTACATGAGAGATACCTGGGTGACAAAAACCCATAAACATTAAGAGTGTACATATTCATTCAGATGGTTTGTGCAGAGACATGAAAAGAAGCACAATACCCTCACCAAAGGGTAAAGGCAGGGTGTAGTGTGTGTGTGGGAGGGGTTATCTGGGCTTTATTCTATTATTTCCTTAAAAAAGGAGGAGGGGGGATGCAGAGAATAGAACAGGCCAGGCAGCAGTCTGCTTAATTCTGCTACTACAATGTGGTTGAGAAATCAACTACACAATGATAACTCAAAAACACAATGGTTTTGGCAATGGCATGACACTGCGTAGTCAACTGAAGAATTATTTGCACCATTTATTAAAAATAAGCGAAACCATTTACACATTCAGTAAACATACGGGGGCAAATCTAAAGGTTAAATTGTTCATCCTTGTTGTTGGTCCTTTAGCTATTGCAGTGAGATTTTGATTGATCACAGGTCTTAATTTAGACAGTACACTTATGCATCCTCTTTGTTGCAAATCCAGGCAAGCATATACCATTCTTTTGATTTTTTTTTTCTTTCACTGTTATTCCAGTTGCGCTTAATAATATTTATGTATTTTATGCAGTACATTTATACCAGCGTTGAATGATGCTAGTAGTTATGGAGTCAATATCAACTCTACTAGAAATACATTGAACAAACAGTTGACCTTAAAGAGACGAGGAGTTATAATTTCTCGAATTCCTTTAAATGACAATACGGCTTTCCTACTGACTAATAATACAACCCTCCTGGCTTTTAGTAGTATATTGACTGTCGTATAATGTACAAAGTGTTTGAAGGCTCCAGGGACAGTAGAGCAATTTTTTTACGGGGGGTGGGGTGAACCAATATTGTGAAAAAGAAATGAGATTTGTACATTTAGGGATCCTCTGGGATCTCCCTGCTCTCCAGTTTACCTTCCAGTTCTGACAGTTATCTGTAATCAATAACTTAAGGAAAATTCCAATACTCTTAATAAGTAATGCACCATCTTACCAACTATAATCCTAGTATTTAATAAAATAAAGTGTTAATCAATGTCCTGTCAGCCTTGAGAATTACTCATGGATACACTATCTGTTCTATTCCCCATGGCAAAGCCTCTGGGTTGCCGAACAGATTTCCATTAACATTCATTTCACAAACTACACTTTGCTAGTTGCTAGTATCAGCTGCCACCATGACTTCCTTTTTGTTCAGGATGTGTGGTGGATGTGCTGTAGATCCACCTTGGATTTCATTGTCTCTGTCTCTCTCTTTCTCTCTGTCTCTCTCTCTCCTTTAATTTTTTTTTTCCTTGCTTAGACATTGTATCAGTGTTTTATTTTCAACATTTCTTCCTCCATGGATTAGTGTTTACACAGGCATGGCAAAACACTGCTTCCTGAGAAAGGAGAAGTGTGTGCCTTTAAACCTGTTCAACAATATTTTTGGATCCGACTAGAGGATACAGGACCATGATTCCTCAGCACCTTTCTGCCCATAACTGCAGTGTAGTTTACAGCTCAATCTGCCATTCTATTCACAAGTGACTTTCTGAAAATGTGCCCGGGGTGTGTTTTCATTACAGTCCTCCTGGAACGGGCTGTTTCGCTAGTGTGTTATAGTTGACAGAAAAAAAGATGATTTGGACCCAGTGCAACAGAAAGTCCTACCATAAATTAGTTTATTTCACTAACCAAAAATAACGTGTTGAGCATCGTCTGTGATGGATTTCAAAATCTGGAAACATTCCATTCTACAGAAGCGTAGCAATTTGGATGCATTCTATTTACACAGTGTAATGAATTACAAACACAACACACAGGATTTACCAGCTACTTTGAAATTAAAGTCTCTTCAGTTTAATTTGAATGTATGTATATATGTGCTGATCTATGAACCATATAGGAATCACAGGCCCTACTGCATGCTTCCCCCCCCCACCCTTAAAGAGCACTATAGGTGATTGCTCACAAGAGAGTTTTAAAAGTGTTAGAGATTATTCTTGCATTAGGAGCCTGCTGCTCTCGTAACGATGTGGAAAGAAGATGCTTTTCCAATTAAGTATTCATGAGTTTATCAGTCGGAAAATTCGGAATGAATCAGTCGCAGGCAAATACCATTTCATGAGTTAAAACCAGCCTTCTGAACAGTCTGTAGAAACATGAACTTATTATTGGGATTGTGTTACAGACCAGATTGCACCCAGACTACAGCAGTGGGTGTCTGGACTATGTTCTTTCAGGAAGAAACACTTGAATATGATAATGTGAAAAGATTGTTTAAACTGCCATTAAGGTCATGCAAACGGTCGTCATTAGAACAGAGACACATGTACAGACATTGTCTTCATCCTCATGTTGTATTTAGTATTCAAATTTGAATGTTTTTTTTAATGAATATACGAATATGAAGAGAAATAGAAAGTATGAATTCTCAGACTTTGTTTTCAGTCTGGCTGTCAGTATTTGGAATTATACTAAGCCTCAAGTCTGACAGACACAAGATGATGCCCACTCATCACCCCCCTGAGGGGGCCAGAGTTTTGTCTCGCAATCAAATGACAGATGGCGCCAGCAGATTTTTATGGCTGTCAATTATGATTTAAGGCAGAAGGATGCAACGGAAAATGGACATTACAGCAGGCAGCCATGGTCAGAGTAAAGGCCAACCGAATGGTTCTTGAAAGCTAAAAACGATCATTTGGTTTTACCTATTGACTGCATGATAGATATTTACAGGGGTATTTTATGTAGGATATATTTATGACCAGTGATATATTTGTGACCAGTGATACAGCAATATATTATGCGGTACATACATTTCAGAGCTGCCTGGTTATAACAGTGACCTGGTGATGTGTCTTGTTACTTAAAGCTTTAACTACTTCACGTCACGAAAAATCTATGTACACATTGTCTACTAACAAGTTTGAACTGAAGTTCAAACAAACCAATGCTAAAAGCTTTTTTTTATTTTTATTTCCTCCAGAAGCTTACAAGTCCAGCCTCCAGTCTCACACCACAGATCTAACTACAGATCTTAACTAAATCATTTATATAGTTGTATACGCACAAACAGACAGACAGACAGACAGACAGACAGATAGATAGATAGATAGATAGATAGATAGATAGATAGATATGCTTTCTTGTACCATTGCATAAAATATGTTCATTTTTGATGTTTATTTTAATTTATGCATTAGAAATCCAGACTAATCTGGCAACAATTTAACTAAGTAAGAAATGACTGGTGAAGGAGAGACTTTTTTTTTTTTTTTTTTTTACCATTAAACAGTGTCTCATTAACCATTATTCTTATTTTTCTACTAAGCACTTTAATAAACAATATTTATTTTAAAAAAATTTAGAATCATAATATTTTTTGGTTATAATATTCTGCTTTGAGAGAAGAATTATGATCTTTTCCGAAACAAATTGCATGGGCTGTATCGCTATTTATGATCCTTTTGTGGCAAATATCTGGCTTAAGTGCTGAAGCTGCGATTAACCTCACCATGAAGATATTATGGAAATAATGAGAATAACAGAAAGTGAAATATTGATACAGTGCAGCTGGAAACTTTGAAGGCAAAATTCTCCCTATGCCCGTTTGAGTTTCCTCTGGGTACTCCGGTTTTCTCCCTGCGTCCAAAGGCATGCAGATTAGATCAACTGGCTACTCTACAATGCCCATACAGTAGATGTAAATGTGAGTGTGAATGAATGTCTGTTTCTGAGTTAGCCCTGTGAGAGATTGGTGGCCTGCCCATGGTGTACACTGCCTCTCACCAAAGGTCAGCTGGGAATGGCTCCAGCTTCCTCACAACCCTGACAGATAAGTGGTATAGATAATTGATATAAACTCGTAAGCTTAAGAATATAGTCAGTGAGTTTGCCAGACGGTAGCTATCGTAGCTGTTGTGCGACTCAAAATTCAAAGAAATGCAGCCCTCATTTTAGTGTCCAACACCCCTTTGAATGACATTAAACTATGATTCCTGAAGTTAATGAAGAAGGGGAAGCCTGTTGAATTAAGAGCCTTAATGACTGATGGGTACGTAGAGGCGGTCTCCTTGTCTTGATTGATTGCATGCTGTCATTTATTGTTTACAGAGGCTGGGGTAATTTTTTCTCAGAGCGAATATTTAATGGAATGTAAGAACCTTGCCCAAATATCACAAAAAGGATTCTGATGTAAAAATGTATCCACCCTGTCTATTAACCCGAATAAGAAAGAGACTCATCATTATCACATACAGTATGAATGCATATTAGTATTAGCTTGTGAGCCACAGTCATGGGAAAAAGAAAGTACACCCTCTTTCAATCAGGACATCAGCTGGTACAGGAAATCAGCTGGTCCATACCAGGTTCTAACATTATTTAAATCTAAATTCAATTGTAACAAGACATACAACAGATTCCAGCGTGTCATTATTTATTAAACAAAACAAACCCAAAATGGAGAAGCTACTGTATGTGTGAAATAAAAGAAGTACACCACATGATTCAATAGCTTGTAGAACCATCTTTAGCAGCAATGACTTTATCAGTCTCTCACATTACGGTGGAGGAATTTTGGCCCGATCGTCTTTACAACGTTGGTTTAGTTCATTGAGGTTTGCGGCCATTTGTTTATGCACAGCTTAAAGCTCTTAAGGTCCCGGCACAGCATTAGAATCAATTTGAGGTCTGAACTTTGACTGGGCCATTGCAACACCATGAGCCTTTTCCTTTTCAGCCATTCTGTTTAGATTTGCTGGTGTGATGGGGACCATTGTCCTTTTGCATGACCCAATTTTGGCCAAGCTTTAGCCGCTGGACAGCTGGCCTCACATTTGTCTCTAGAATACTTTGGTATAGAGAGGAGTTCACGGGCAACTCAATGAATGCAAGGTGCCCAGGTCCTGCGGCTGCACAACAAGCCCAAATCATCACCCCTCCACCACTGTATGTGGTGTTTGTGCTGATATGCTGTGTTTGGTTTTCACCAAACAGGCCACTATTCATTATGGCCAAACATCTCCAGTCTGGTCTCGTCTGTCAAAAGGACGCAGATCCAACTTTGTAAACCTAAGCTGTGCTGTCATATTCTTTTTAGAGAGAGGAGGCTTTCTCCTAGCAACCCTTCCAAACAAACCATACACTCTTTTCTAATTGTACTGTCATGAACTTTAACATTCAACATGCTAATTGAGGCCTGTAGAGTCTGGCATGTAGCTCTTGGTTATTTATTTTTTTTTTAATTCCTCTGAGCAACACAAGGTCAGTCTTCAGGGAAGAATTTTCCCTGATGACTTTAGCTCCAACCATAATGCTTCCCACCTGACTATCCAATCATTGCCTTAAGAAGTTCCTGATCAGCTAAAAGAGGTGTGCTAGATTCTGGCTGGAGAGAAAGCCTGCAGGATGGTAGATCTCCAGGAACAGGGTTGGTGACCACTGCTCCAGACCACCAAACTTCCAGAATTCCTGATTTGTTTGCAATAGTAGGACAGTTTCACAGGAAAACTGAGGACCTGGCAACACTGACTACTGGTTGGACAGCGTCAGCTATACAGTTGCATTGCTTGACCTGGCCATGATTATTTCATTACGTCCCCCCCCTCAGTGACACAAACAAGCAGGGACATGGCAGTAGATACTAAGTAAAAGTAAAACCCATTGAGATTCTAAGAACATGTTCTATTCAAAGAGCACGAGAAACCTTTTCTCCCCCATTGCTAGTATATAACCACACAATCTTTTGCTGGATGAAAACCACCTCTTGCAGTCAGTTTCTGGCCTGTTGTTTGACTGCTCTATTCACCCTCTGAAATTTATTTTCCCATGTCTCTTTTAGACAGCATATGCACTATCATTTGGTGTGTTTAGGTATGTCCCTATGCTTGTGCTTCATAAGAATAAATGTTAGAATATGAGGATCAGTTTTATTGTTTTCAAATCATATTGCTTTCTTGTTTCCCAAATTAGGAACAAGATCAGGAATTTTATACCAGTGACACTGAACACATGGCAGGTTGCAACCGTTCAGTGACACGTCCGTTTTATTTACTCTGGGCACTGCTTTCACATTTTAAATCACTGCTTTAGTAAATGAAACTTACCGATATCTGTACTGCCCATCACATGATTTAAACATGTATTGTGAAGGTGATTTGTGAAAAGTTCGTTAATCAGACGTTAGTCTAGACAGGAATACAATTAGCACAGTGGAAATTATAATCCACTGTAAGAGGACAAGGACATGGGATATTTGTAGTTGCCTTCCTTTGAGCCACCTTGATCTAGACGAACACTGAACTCTAAGTATATGAATCATGGTCTTGTGAACCAGAAAAAGACATAAGGATGATAATTTCACTTTTCCGTGCCAATAGAATCAGGTCATACTAGAAAAGAAAGTGCAGGGTAAAATATGCAGAATGATACAAATTCAGTGTTACAGAAAAATATTTGTATATCAGTAATGAAGATCACTGTAATGACAAATAAACAAACAAACAAATAAATAAATGAATAAATAGCACAATGAACCTGTCAGAACAGAAGCAAGTATGAAAGTCTCGTTGGCAGATTCTTCATGATGCTTGACAGTTTCCCTATAAAACTGCACAAAATGTATCTGAGAATACGGTTTTGCTTTAAAAAAAAAAACCAAACCAAACAAAACACAAAAAAAGCAGACTTTGTTAGACTTTTAGACTTTGTTTAGTTTATTACTGGTTAATGCTTTGTGTATTAGATTTTTTTTTTACACAGCAGGCTTTTTTACACCATAGCACTCAGAGATTCAGATGGGGAAAGTAGCTAAATTTAAATGTTTACATGGCAATTATTCTTTTATTTAACAGATTATTACATGGCTTATCCATCTTGTATGACAGGGTACAGTATGAAATTTGATTGGATTGGACACATGCCTTCTTATTCCATTTTGCCAAAACAGTTGTTATTGTGTTGCACATAAAAGTTCCGAACATTACAAGAAAGTCCTCAAAGACAAATAAGACCAGAACTGAGAGGCAAAGACCAGCACTGACGTTGCAACATTTTTTGGTAAAATCTGCCCAGACAGTTGGTGCTGTTTACCCTTTTAAAATCTTTTTTTTTTTTTTTTTTTTTATTACTTTTGTACTTATTTATTTATATATTTTATCAATTGGTTACATTTCTGCCTGTATCTCCCCTACATTATTGTTTCTCTGCTTAAAATGCATCGGTAATAAAATAAATCTTGCTCCGCTAGGCTTGAAAAAAAAATCCCTCTAGGTAAAATCTCTCATCGCTAACTGGCAAATTGTGTTTGGAAATGATGTGCAATTCGGAGTAGGCAATTTTAAACAAACCCTCTTGGGCTATTTTGATCTTGAAAATGAAAGTGTCAGTGGAGAAAATATGTTTAAATTTGTAAGCTAAAAACAGCCTGGGTGTTATCGTGTGTTAGACAGACCAATCACCTGGATGGTGAGCATGGACATTTGCTGTACCATATGGTGCTGATGCTGAGTCAATCATTTTAGCAGCAAGAATATTAAAGCAGGAGTCCAGGAAGCTTTAGAGAGTGCCAAATGCTAGTTGTGATATGAATAAACACAACTCTGTTTCGCTGAACACTGTCCATAGTGCTTTTGCTGTGATCTTGAAGTCCGCATTATATTATAACAGTTTATTCTGAATCTGCAAGCAGAATTTTTTTCAGATAAATTTGGCATACAAACCTAGGCGCATTGAGAGATGATTCTTTACTAGAATTCTTAAAGCAAGACTTGGTTATGTAATAATAACTCATGTTCATACTTGATGTGGTGGTATGTTTAATCACAATATTTAAAACCACTTGGATATGATATTTGGATGAATAGGATGAATTGACAACCTATTTGTGCTCATTCAGCTACAAAAGCATGAGGCCTGGTTCACAGTTCTCATTACAGTTTATCCTAAAAGTGTTTAGTGAGGTTGAGGTCAGGGGGTTGTGCAGGTTCTTCTGCATCGACCTTGGCAACCCATGTCTTCATGGACCTCACTTTGTTGACAGGGGCATTGTGATGCTGGAACATAGTTGGGTATTTGGTTCCAGTAAAGCAAAAGTGTAATGCTACAGTATACAATGACTTTTTGTACAATTGTGTGCTCAAAACGTTCTGGCAACAGTTTGGCAAAAAAAAAACCCCACATATGGTCAGGTGCCCACATACGTTTGGTCATATCATGCATATTGATTTATTTTCTTATACCTACATTAATATTTAAAATTTTTATATTACATTTTTTATTAAATGTATTATATAATTACATATTTTAAATTTTATAGAAACTTTTAATTTCATAGAATCTGTTGTGTCATATTTGTTGTTGTGTCCTGTATTTTGACAGAACTTTTTCTTTTGATTCCAGACCCAGGTGCACTGTCCTGATATCAGACTGCGAGTCAAAAGCAACCCGATTGGAGTCTACAGAGAATTTACTGGGAAACTACAACTGCAAGTCTTTTTTAAAGGATGAAAGTTTAATCCACTTTTGAACGCTTGATGAAAGTCTCACCGTACAATCCAAATCTTTTTGCATCTTTGGGAATCCAACCTATTTTTTTATCAGAGTGGCTAAAAATGGCTATAGGGACTGCATTCTGTGTTGCTCAGCCATGCTTCATTTTTCTTCTGGCATTTCTTACGTTCTCGTCCGTTAAAGCTACAGAGTGTCCTCAACTATGTGTATGTGAAATCCGGCCATGGTTCACACCCCAGTCTACATACAGGGAAGCTATAACTGTAGACTGCAATGACCTTCGGCTTACACGCATCCCTGGAAATCTATCAAGTGACACGCAGGTGTTGCTGTTGCAGAGTAACTACATTGCTAGGACCAGTGAGGAACTGGAGCAGTTGCTAAACTTGACTGAACTGGATCTTTCTCAGAACAACTTTACCAACATTCGTGACATAGGCCTGGCCAACATGTCCCAGCTCACCACACTCCATCTGGAGGAGAACCAGATTATTGAGATGCCCGACTTCAGTCTTCAGGACCTTACAAACCTTCAGGAGCTTTACATAAACCACAATCAAATTAGTTCCATTGCACCTAATGCGTTTGCTGGTCTGTGCAACTTGCTTAGACTACACCTGAACTCAAATAAGCTGAAAAGTATTGATAGCCGTTGGTTTGAAGCAACCCCTAACCTTGAGATCCTAATGATTGGGGAAAATCCTGTGGATGGTATTCTGGATTTGAATTTTAAACCTCTTGTTAATCTTAGAAGCTTGGTATTAGCAGGGATGGAACTTACTGATATACCTGGCAATGCTTTTGTTGGGCTGGACAATCTTGAGAGCCTCTCTTTCTATGATAATAAACTTGTGAGTGTTCCTCAAAATGCTCTACAGAAACTACCAAACCTGAAGTTTTTGGATTTGAACAAAAACCCTATACACAAAATCCAGGAGGGGGACTTTAAAAACATGTTAAGGCTTAAAGAACTTGGTGTAAACAATATGGGGGAGCTTGTCTCGATTGATCGTTTCGCCCTGGATAATCTGCCAGAATTGACGAAACTTGAGGCAACCAATAACCCCAAGCTCTCATACATTAGCCGATTAGCATTCCGTGATGTTCCATCTCTTGAGAGTCTCATGCTCAACAACAATGCTCTAAACTCTGTTTACCTGACAACAGTGGAATCTTTACCAAACTTGCGGGAGATCAGCATTCACAGCAACCCACTGCGGTGTGATTGTGTTATCCAGTGGATGAGTTCAAATAAGACAACCATACGATTTATGGAACCTCTTTCAATGTACTGTGCAATGCCACCTGAGGTCAGAGGCCAGCGAATGAGAGAGGTACTTTCACGTGAATCTGCTGAGCAGTGTTTGCCAATGATATCCCATGATACCTTCCCTAACCATCTTAACCTGGATATCGGCATGGCCGTAGACCTTGACTGTCGCGCAATGGCAGAGCCGGAACCAGAGATATACTGGGTGACACCTTTAGGCAACAAGGTTATGATGGATACTGTGTCTAATAAGTACCACCTGAACAGTGCTGGAACACTACACATATCGAACATTCAGACTGACGATTCTGGTCGCTACACATGCGTTGCACAGAATACAGAGGGTGCTGACACGAGGGTGATTGCAATCCGGGTCAATGGTACTCTCCTGGACAGCACTCAGCTTATGAAAATCTATGTGAAACAGACGGAGTCCCACTCAATACTGGTGTCCTGGAAGGTAAACTCCAATGTTATGACTTCTAACCTCAAGTGGTCTTCAGCCACCATGAAGATTGACAACCCCCATATCACCTACACAGCCAGAGTCCCTGTAGATGTCCATGAGTATAATCTGACACACCTTCAACCAGCTACTGAATATGAGGTCTGTCTCTCAGTTTCCAATATCCACCAACAGACTCAAAAGTCTTGTGTAAATGTCACAACTAAACATTCCACTTTTGCCGTGGAAATATCTGACCAAGGCACCAACACAGCTCTTGCTGCTGTCATGGGTACAATCCTGGCTATCATCAGCCTGGGGTTCATCGCTGTCTACATTGCCAGGAGATGGAAAAGGAAGAATTACCACCACTCCCTCAAAAAGTACATGCAGAAAACCTCTTCCATTCCTCTTAACGAGCTATACCCTCCTCTCATCAATCTGTGGGATGTAGACACTGAAAAGGACAAAGATGGCTCCGTGGAGCCAAAGTCGAGCCAGGTTGACACAACACGAAGCTACTACATGTGGTGAAGTTCATCAGACTGTTGTTTTTGGAGCACAAAGACACGTTTTACTTATTTGTGCAAAAATGGAAGTGAATTTATTCTCTGCTTTGCTTATTGGTAACAACTACACTGCCAGTCAAAAGTTTGTGAACACATGGAGATTTTTGTGTTTTATTACACTTTTCCAAAATTAAACAAGTGTGTTAATTAATTTAGCTTTATTATAATGCTTTATTAAAATGCACTTGTTTGCAAGACTGTAAGCCTAATATAAGCGTGTATCAAGACTGGGATCCTCCAGGATCCAGCAAAAAAAAATAAGTAAATAAAAATAAAAAATGTGGGAGCAGGTGGTTTACTTTCATGTGAATGGGAGCAGGCAGTGAGACATGAAGCTCACAGGACAAAGCAAGGCCACGTTCATTAACATGGGAGCATACAAACTGTCTTTATTTATTAATGTTCAGTAACAATTTTAATTTAAGGTGATACAGGTTGAAAAGTCTAATTCGCATATATATTTTTAGAAAATATAACCAACTATTCTTTAGAAAATATTGTGAGTCAGTGCAACATAAATTGTGAACGCAGGCTGGATTGGTTTGCAGCAGCAGGCAGGATTTGCAGGATCTGCAGGATTGGTAAGAACTACTGTAATTTAAGAGCGGAGAGGAGCAGGATAAAAGAATAATAAAAAAAAAAAAATAGTCCCTAAATCATCTCTACTACAAGTGCCTAATTAGTTATCCAGGCTTTTTACCAGTTAGATCTAAGTTTTTCCCAATAAAATAGATGTAAATGTTTCTCATTACATTTATACATATTTCTTACTTAGACGTTCTAATTCTAGAGTATTTTACCTTGAACCCATTGTTTTTAATTTTAGTTTTAATATAGGGACTCAGAAACTTTTGATTGGCAGTGTACATGGACTAATGATTTAGATATTTTAGTAGAGCATATTACTTTTTTCTTCTTTGCTCAATATTGCAGCCTTGTTTAGTTTCTGAGAAATGCTAGTAGCTGTGCTCTTTATGTTCAGTACATTTTAATAGCACAGCATAAATATTGTCAAAGATTATTTTTGGGTCAGTCGATGCTGTAGCAGTTTGATCCAGTACTGTACAAATGTCTTTGGCAGTATTCATATAGAATGTAAAGTTGCTTTCTCTTTTTTGTAAAACAGTTTATCTGTTGTGCACTGAAATATATTAAGAATTTTGTCCATGGACTACAGTGTAAGCTGACAAAATGATTTTAGACTTGAGATACTGTCTATTAAATGATGTTAGCAATTGTTCTGTAATGTTGTATCAACTATAATTGTAACTTTTTTTTTTTTTTTTTAATCAAACATTGCATTTTGATTTAGAACTTAAAGTAATAGTTCTACATTTTGGATTTTTTTTTTTTTTTTTTTTTTTTTTTTTTTTTTTTTTTTTTTTTTTTTATTAAATGGTATCCTTTTTTTTTTTTTTTTTTTTTTTTTTTTTTTTTTTTTACATATTACAGGTCTAATAAATTAATCAGTAGCATTTTCTACTTCTCTGCATGTAGTTTGGTTGTTAGAGGAGGCTAGATCTACTTTCACCAGGGTGCTTTCCTTTTGGAACAAGTGTGCCCCATTTCCTAGAATACTAATAGCAAATTTGTCACCTTGTGACCATAACCTTACAGATGTAAGATGTAACCTATTAAAGGTTGTGGTGCATCACAGCCACGTCTTGGTGACTTTAGTATTCCATTCACCCATTTTCTATACTGTTTCTCAATTATGGGTCGCGGCGAAGCTGGACCCAATCCCAGCTGACTTCAGGCACAAGACACCCTGGACAGGTTGCCAATCTGTCTCAGGGCCAACATAGAGACAAACAATCATTCACACCTAAAGGAACTGGTGCCTATTTAGCAACCTTCCCCAGCACTGTAAGAATGCAGATATGACTGCAAGGGCCAATAGGAAAAAGAAGACAAGCCCCTTTGTTTTGCAGCCAAAGGAAGAACCACAGCCAACACAGGGTTCACAACTGTTTGCCACCAATGGAGAGGATAGAATGACCACTCTTACTGTACTGTTTCACAGAGTAGAGGAGAAGGTATCATGCATGATAGCAGCAATGCAAATGTCCAGAGCATTGTGGAGCGTAGTACAGCTGTCATGCATTTAGAGACAGACCCTGATATGGCTACCTGGCTACCATGGCTGCATCTCATTCCCTGTAAGGACTGTCCAGGCATCCGTGTCAATCATAAGACGTTTTGCATGACGTAGTATAGGCTACACATGAAACTGCATGGTCATAGTCAGGAGATGATAATGTACAGTAACGTTGTAATTGATCATCAAATCTCTGCTTGTTATGGAAGGAAGCCACCCTGGTGATCCTCTACATATACATAACCTGCCATTCAGCTTTTTTTTTTTTTTTGATTAGGTCCATTCGTAAGTGTCGTTATGAGTTTAATTTGTAGCAAATCAAAGGAGCAACTCATTTTACAAGGAATCTTTTTATGCAAAGTTTTACAATATAGTTTTTCCTGGCATTTTATAGTCACTAAGGAGGTATCAACATCTGCAGCTGTTTAAACAGCAGTTATGAAGTTATAGGAGATATCAGAAAACTATGTTTTTCATTTTTGCCATTTTTTTTTTTCCAGCAACAACTACAGACAGATAAAACATTAATAATATTCAGCAACTTAAAATATCAATTCTTGAAGGGGAAAGGAAACAAGACAGGGATGTTTCTTATCATTGTTATTTTGACGTTTTTATTTAGATGAACATTGTCCTGTGAATTTCAGACCCTTTTTTTTATTTGAGGTAGGACTGTTGTCTCTCTATTTGGTAAAAAAATATATATATATAAATAAAAAATGCTGAGGCTTTACTAATTATTCAGTAGCAGTCACACTGGACATCTGGACTATTTTTCTAGGCTAGGTATTAAGTTGCACGTTTATGGCCACACGCTTGACATGCAGCTCTCTTTACTTGGTGTCATTTCTATAACGTTGACATGGATTTGGCCAAGCAAAAGGATTACCTTTCATGAAGCCCTTGTCATTCAGTAATAAAGTGCAGGGTAGAATGTGTCATGTGTCACCAGGTAATATTTTCTTTCAGCGTGTAAGCCATTATGATGTTCCTGTTTGGGCAGGTGAGTTTCATATTTTAGTTTCATGCCAGTAATAAAAGTGTAAATACCAATTTTTATACTGTATCTGATGGTCAGATCTACAAATGTCTACAAAAAATGAGTTTATGAACAGTAAATATCTTTCACTACAGTTGTAGACAGTTTATTATTATGTGTGATATCTGACATGGACTGGACTGCCGACCGGACATGCGCTTCTGTTAACTTTGTAACAACTGTATAAAGTCAGCTTATACACTCAGCTGGTTGCTTATGAATTCAGCCGTTATAAATTTCAGTTCAGCCAACTTATATTTTATGAGTTGCTCGGTAAGCATGGAGCTGTCATGTCCGCTAACATGTGCTAAGCTTTTTGTGGTAAACTTTTTTCTATTTGCCTGCTAGGATTTTCCTGTTAGCAATGTTGGCACCTCTGCCACTACATAGTATTTATTACAGTTTTGCATTCCTGTTAAATAAAATATATAATTTGGCTATATATTGTCAGTTTATGCATTTAAATAACTGTACACAGACAGGAAGAAATATTTCAACCCTGAATACGTGGAAAAAGATTCATTGCAAAGAAATGATTCATGATTGCAGATATGAATTGTAAAACAGCAATAGGAAACGGACTGTTTAACAATTAGGAGAAAGTACTGCTTTTTACTTGCTTTTTTATTTGCTAAGGTTAGCTATTGAGCCCTCGATTTGCTGTGATTTACACATGCTTGCATATTACGGCGCAAACGAAAATAAAATGCTGTTTTGTTCCAATATTTTCATACAAAAATATTCAAACGAAGTGTCATTTTCTTTCTTTTATTTACATCATATTTATCACAAAGTGCAGTTTAATTCAGCATTTTGGAAAATGGTCTCAAAGTCACCACACCAGATGAACCTGACCGCTTAATGCAACATACCTGCTGAAACCTAATGAAGGAACGGCTCCAAAATGTCATTCAACCTAAAAGTAAATATCTTAAGAATAAGCTTTTGCTACAGACATTTTCTCAATTCCATTAGGTAAATGTCAGTAAAAGGCACCTATTTTGTTCTGCTATTTTTACACACACACACACACAAACAAAAAAAAATATGTGACATCTACAAACTGTTTCGCAAATTTTTATGTTCTTTTAAGATCTGATTGGCCTGTCATGGACACCCACTCTTGTCTCTGGTTGTTTTTATCACTGAAGTGGAAAACGTAATTGAAAAACTAGATAAGCAACAATCAATGTGGGTAGCACAAAAGTATTGGCACCCTTTTATTGCTGTACCAAAAATGGCACAGCTCCAGTGTGCTATGAAGGAAAACAGCGTGCTACAATATTTTAATCTCCGTTTAATTTCATAGTTTAAAATATTGAAATAAAGTAATAAAAGCCCAGTGGATGCTCTTAATGTATGTCAGTTACTCATGCATTCAAACAAATTGCTCACATCTTAAAGTCCTGCCCACCAACATTCACCTTTTTATGCAGTTTCATTATGGTAGTAGAATTGAGTGTTCGTTGGGCTTGATACGAGAAATAATGTAATACTATCTACAGTGTATGGACAATTTATTCAAGACTTAATTTATGCAATCATTAGTGACCATGCTTAAAGAATTCTCCCAGTGGAAACTCCCAAGTATATAATCACAACTTAACAATGGCATCTCTTTAAGCTGTTAGGAAAGACCTTTTAGTTAAGAACAATAACCTTTAGTTTATGCCAAGAACAAGCGTGCATTCATACAGGCATTGATGTCTTCAGATAGCTGCAATGCAGCACATCTATTTGAAGAAAGTCAAATCAATGGGGAAATACTTGGCAGGAACATGGGTCTCTCTTCTTGCTCTTTGAAACCTGAATGCTTTAGTAATTGAGCACTGAATGATTTTAAGAATACAAATACTTATAACCTGCTGAAGGTAACACATGGGCAATAACGACTTACACACTTGCAGTAACTATATTGAACCTGAATGTTAATGTAAATAATCCAAATCTAGACCAAAAAGAATTCTTTAAGTGACCAAAATATTGCAAGTATTGATAAACCTACCGTGATTGTCATAATGAGGACTTATGAAACTGTTTTCCCCTTTTTGTTTCAATAGCAAGGCATTAGTACTGCTTTTGTGCTCATGTGCCTTTTCACATCACATTTGAGTGTCAAACTAGCGAGAGGTTCGAAATGCTACATTTGCCCATGGGCTTTGTTAACATTTGAACTACCACCTGGCTGGGCCTGAGAGGTACACTAATTGACAGGCTATTCAGGATGTTGTTTTGTACTGCTGCCAAAAGAAAAGGAAACCGTGTTCTTAAGACAGCTGTATGTGTAGGACGTGACATCAGATACTTGATTCTTGCTGATTTGCCTCAGTTCCGCTGTTATGCTGATGTCAATGCTCTGCAAAACAAGACCATATAT
>JAOVYU010000022.1:7994785-8013186 GCA_025674565.1 Synodontis membranacea
CACTTGTATTGGAGTAACATTTGACCAGTGGTATCTGTACTTTCACTTAAGTAATGAATGTGAGTACTTTGTCCGCCTCTGTTTCAATTACAAGGACACTTCCCTTATCATTCGGCCACCGTCTGCCTGATGGGGGAATTAAATCTGGAATGGGATGCTCAACAAGCACATACGGATCAGATGGTCAGGTGTCCACAAGATTTTGACTTTTGTCCATGTAGTATACCTTAAAAAAAACTACACCACATTCACTATATGGTGCACAGTTAATTTTCTTATGTAATAAATCAAGTATGGTGTAAGGACAGAACATGAACAGAATGTTTTTAAAACTTTAAATGTAATATAAAAAAAAAACTGTAACAACTGTAACAATCTTGATGTCAAAATACAGTTTTATGACCAGTTGCTGTGTTCTGTGAGAAATTACCTCAATATATTGGGGCTGGGTGAGTGGCACACAGAGTGATCAGCAGAGGATGCTGTATGGTTTAAAGGGTTAAGACTTTTTTTTTTCTTTCCGGTTATCACTATGGCCAGATAAGTCTGTGTATATAACCTGCCTTATCTATCAGCACACACTACTGATGGTGAAGACCAGAGTTCAATCATGTCACACTGAGGCTAAGCTTTCCTGGCACCGCAGCATATTAATAAACCTATCAGCTTTTTCCAGGCCAGCCCGGAATCCAGCAAGAGCCCCCAAGAGTTATGTAGAAGTGACTGCCAGCTGGAGGTTCAAAGACCAGCTGTTTCTAAAGACAGGTTAGGCTACTGGGTAAAGTAAGTGGCTATGCTTGCAGTTGTGAACACAGCTCAAGAGGCACCTTTTTCCATTAAATTTGATGTGTGCTGTGGAATCCTTGGTGGCACTAAAAGATATATCTTCAGATTTTGCAGACTGAATGTTTCTTCCGTTTGAGTGTTTCTCCTCTTCAAAAGGGTAGAGTATCAGGACAGGCCAATTCTTAATTATCCTCAATAAAGAGTAGTATCAGCACCTTGGACAACCTGTTCTCAAGGACAAAATCAGTATTCTGAGCTATTTTCATCCTCCGTGGAAATAGTTTCAGAACTTTGAGCAATTCTCTCCCCCACCAAAGCACAGTATCAACACAAGTTCTGTAGGAAATGGCTCCAGTTTCTAACCTAAGAAAATAAGTAGAATATAAGGAAGTTTACATTTATCTGTATAGCAATGGTTAACCAATGGTGATATATTTTGCAATAGTAATGAGTGCACTAGATTTGAGTATAGAGTATAGGAGTCAGAGACGGTGTAAATACAGTTTAATCAATGCAATACAAAACATCAACAATGTACATGAACAAGAACGACCCATACTGGGTCATAAACATGGTCTTGTGATCTCCTGAGGTGCAGGTACTGATGGGCACTGCAGTCCTCACAGAACCCTCCTCACAGAAGTCCTCCTAAATCATGGCTCTTGATGCAGGAATTGACATCCTAGCCAGAGTCAGGGGATGAGGCAAATTGGACAAACAAGACCTTCCCTGCAGCTTGCTATGTCTCCTCTTTGTCCTCTGCCATGGGCATCAGCTTGACAAAATATAGACAAATTCAAAGACATAAATACTCCTGTTCATTAGGCATAAACAAGACTCAGGTGTGCACGACCTTATGAGGTACAGGGGGATGATAGGCAACGCAATCCCAACAAACTTCTTCTGATGTTCAGTGAATGTCACCTACTACTATACTTCCATAGTGAAACTTGCAATGTTTCACATTCTGACACATAATCTGTAATGAACAATAATTTAATATCAGGCTTCCCTTGAGCTGGCATTTAAAACTGCAAAACTATAGAAATTTGTAAAAAAAAAAAAAAAAAAAAAATGTAGTACAGTGATACAACTACATTTCATACAGTGAATGAATTTAAAAACTTTACAATATTTCCTTAAAAATGTAAATGTTTTAATTTTATAGTGACTAAGATGATGACAAAAGAAAGCCTTAAATGTTAAATGAAACTTAATTCTGATTGTGCTTTTGAGGTAATCTCTCCAGGGGTCTAATTAAAAGTGGCTGTGTGTTTTTCCTCTCCTTACTAGTACACTTAGATTAATCAAGCATTCATATGCAGCCTGCGATAAGACAGCCTAATTCTTTCCATTCAATGTAAAAGACGTTGTTCCCCTCCAACAAATAAAAAAGATCTAGTGTTTTGTGACATGATAATTTTACATACATGATAATAACCATAAAATGAACACTCCACAGTATAAATATGCATGCAAAACACCACATCATCTGGTGAGTGGTGAAATGTTGTTTACTGTTGGCTGTCAAATCAAGCTGATAAAATAAACTGTCTGAATAGGCTCATTATAATGATATGAGTGATTGTGCATGCCACTACAATGAATCAATAATGAATGAAATGGAATTTGTCTAAGATAGGCTACATATTTAATAGAAAATTGAATGATTTTCAATAAATGTTGCAACACAATGATAACAAGAAGTATATAACATTATATGATCATTCATATGAAATTCATTAAATTCATGAATTCATACGAAATAATATAATTGGGCATATAATTATTTACATTCACTGCTTAACAATATGCTTAATGATATGTGTGAAAATAAAGAAAAATATATAAATATACGTATGCTAATTATACATTCAAAACAGAATATTCAATACTGCTGCATTTAGCCTAATGATAAACTCAGCATATGAAAAACAAACAATTTAACATTGTAAAAAAAAAAAAAAAAACATTTCAGCACTAGTTTGTTATGGGTAATACTAATACATTGTAATATATTCTTATTAACAGGTGTACTCTCTATCAGAGGTTGTAGTCAGGGATTTTAACACTCAGTATAAAAAAAA
Source organism: Synodontis membranacea (assembly GCA_025674565.1). NCBI lineage: Eukaryota > Metazoa > Chordata > Actinopteri > Siluriformes > Mochokidae > Synodontis > Synodontis membranacea. Next base: position 7,997,659 of record JAOVYU010000022.1, read on the forward strand.
AAAGTGAAGCACCCAGAAGGATTGGTCCGATTTGGACGTATTGTAGATCAGCACTGGGTATACAAATGATTTATACAGATGATTCATACAAATGATGACATGTCTAGTCACTAGACGCAGAGGATACCTCGCAGCATTACCAGCACTTCACGGAGTTTGATAAGGGTTGCATTTTGGGTTTGCATGAGGCCGGATGGTCGTATCGTGCAATTGGCAGACATTTGGGGCATACAGATGTCACAGTGGCCCTATGTTGGAACCAATTGGCACATGAAGGCTCCCACACATGTCGTGAAGGTTCTGGTCACCCAAGACAGACAAAACCTCCAAGGGAGGATCATCATCATCATGTGCACCAAGCATTACAGGACCCATGACATCTGCGCATGCCATCCAGACACAGGTATTGGACTCTCTACAACACCTCGTGTCATCTCGCACCATGTCTCGATGATTGGCATTAACCGGATTACGGATTCACCAGCCCATGCGTAGTCTGCCAGTGCTGTGGAGAGACACATCGGTGTTACACCTGGCATCATGATGTGGAAAGCCATAGGGAATTATTTCAAGTTAACTCTGGTAGTGATTCGGGATAGCACAGCACTAGGTCAGTGACATCCTGCAGCACCCTGGTACTGTCTTTCAACAAGTCAATGCGCTTCCACACACGGCACTTTTGTCTTTTTTTCTACGACTGCCTGAATCTGTTGAGGTCCTAACATGGCCAGTCAGATCCTCCGATATTTCCCCAATCGAACCTGTGTGGGATCAACTCAGATGTCAACTCTGACAGAGTGCCAATCTGCAGGATTTCAAGGGCCGGTTACAACAGTCGCCACAGGAGAGGATACAATGCCTGTTCGACTCCCTCCCGCAGCTTATCCAGGCTGGGAGGGGGGCAAACCCTACTTGACTGGGACCAGCATTGTGCCCGTACTGCCAAGACTGTTGTCCGTTACATCTGATATTGTAATCATTGCTGTAAAGTCACCATTCACCGCATGGAGTTTCAATTAATTTCTACCATGCTCTCTGGGTGCTTAAACCTTTTTGTCACTGAGTATATTAGGCTTATTAACAAATACAATGATATTCTGGCTATTTATTGGAGCTTTTTATTCGTGAACTATCCACAACACCTTAGGTCTAAGGTTGATATTATTAATAGGCAGACTTATTTTTTGTTTCTTGAGGTTTGCATTAAACCCATTCAATTAAAGTGGCCAGTCCAATAGGCTGATAACTGTAAAAAGTTATAAAACTTTGATAATTATGGGTTGTGATTTCCACCTCTGTAGAAAAAATATAACAAAAGGTGTGCTTTGGTGCCAAGATCCTGTAAGTTGTGAGGTGAGGCCTCCATGGATCGGATTTATTTGTCACACAGATGCTCAATTGGATTGAGATCTTTGGAAACTTTTTGTCATGATCCTCAAACCATTGCTAATCATATTTACAGTGTAACAGGGTGAATTATCTTGCTAAAAGAGACACCTGTCATGAGAGAATACAGTTTCCATGAAGTTGTGTACTTGGTCTGCAACAGTTAGGTAGGTGGTACATATAATATACAATTAATAATAATATATACCAGGAAGACCCCAAAAGACTTATCATTTTGAGAAGATCTGACCCAGTTGTCCAGCCTTCACAATTTCAATCCAATCGAGCATCTGTGGGATGTGCTGGACAAACAAGTCTGATCCTCTCATTGGTTATAAAGAGTGATGTACTTAGATCATTTTATGCTGTGTTTCTGATTCAAGGGTGATATGGATTCTAAAATGACTAAGGCATGTTGCAGACCATGATTACTGGATGTGAATGTGAGTTTAGAAAACTGTTTTTATTTTTTTCCACAGGCCTACCTTTGATGATGAAACTGTCAAAATGCAGGGGAGAGTCATCAATCCTTACCTCCCACCTTCCTGTGAAACTGTCACTCACACCTGTTCTTCTTACTGCACTGCAGTATTTATAGGCCAGTAGGCTGAATGTTAGTTAGCTCCACTACATTACAGTTTTGATTTCCCATTTCCAGAGGGAACACAGGAAACTTTGAATGTCACTTATGTAGGAGATGGGGAGAGATGTGTGTTTTTTTTCTCCCTTATATCTCTCTTCTTGTTCTCTCGGTTTCTGAATGTCTGTTTTCACTCCTTTTATGTTCAGTATCTGGGTGCCTTTAAGAGCATATACATGTCAGGGTGTGTGTCTTTGAAAGAGACCATGGAGTGACTTGTTTGCCCTAGATTTGCTTAATTAACTGAACCCTGCATTCGCCTTCCAAGTCTGAGCTTTTTGACTTATGACTTTGGCTGACCGTGGGGAAACAGCTAACATCATCCATGCCACACTAGATTAATTGCCTGCCACGACTGACCCATGATTGTCCATAATACCATCCACTCCAAGTCACATAATCATGTCAACACTCCAACTGACAAAGTTTTCTCCTGCAATTCTCATTATGTTCTTAGTACCAAGATCTCATGTCAGATATCAACATTGATCAAAAGGTTAGACTACTCAAAGGCAGGGTGGGACTTAGGCTGCTGCAGTGTGTTTGTGTTCCAAGGGAACAGAAGCTGGTAAGTGAATATTCTGAGCAATAGCAGACGCGCATGGAATGAACCAGGTTTGGAAATATGTCATTATTGAGTAAGGTTGCAAATTGGTTGCCATTGGACTCTGTTTGCCTTGATTATTGACCCATAGGAAATGGAATCGTGGAATCAGTGAATGGAATCTACTGCCCTCCATCAGTCGTTCTGGAAAAAAAATTTCTAATTTATTTAATTTTATAATTTTATTAAATTATTTCCTTTGTGGTAATCTTATCATCCTTATATTCCCCTGTCTCCAGTCACACAGTCCACCCAGAATAATGCTAAGATTATTGAGGTCTGAATCAAATAACTGTAACCCATGCTCTTGCCCCTTGCCCTAGAACAGAAATGAACCTCAACTCAACCTCAGAATTGCTTACAACTTGATGAGTGACATGACAACGACTTGACAACTGGATGAGTGGATGACTGCCTTTAGTACCACATCAGCATTGCCCAGGTGCATGGCATCACAGAAAAGCCTGAGCCTTGAAAATCATGGAGAAATTTTTGGACTTTGCGAATCTCAATAACAAACCATAATACAAAATATGGACAAAAGTATTGGGACACATGTCTTAATGAATGAATTCAGGTGTTTCAATCAGACCCATTGTCACAGGTGTATAAAATCAAGCACCTAGCCATGCAGTCTCCATTCACAAATATTTGTGAAACAAAATGGGTCATTGTGAAGAACTCAGTGACTTCAAGTGTGGAACTGTGATAGGATGAGTTGGTCAGATGAGTTCAGTGTGGAAGAACTTGACTGGCCCACATAAAGCCCTGAGCCCTGACCTCAACCTCATCAAACACCTTTGGGATGAACTGGAACGGAGAGTGGAGCTAGGCCTTCACATCCAACATCAGTGCCTGACCTCATAAATGCTCTACAGAATGAATAGGCAAAATCTTGTCAAAAGCCTTACAAGAAGAGTGGCAAGCTGTTATAGCTGCAAAGGGGGACCAACTCCATATTAAAGTCTATATGGTTTAATGTAATGTCATTAAAGTCCCTGTTGGTGTAATCGTCAGTCTTCCCAATACTTTTGTCCATATAGTTTACATTTTCAATAATAAATTTCAATAACTTTAAATTACACTGACGGTGAAACCATCCAAATCTGTATCCAGTTGCTTTCTTCTCTATACCACTAAACTGCAGAAAAGCCAGCTGGACCTTATTCTTCCATCTCCTCCTATAACAGTAAGGGTCGAAACTTTCTCCCTGAATGATGTTTTTAGTGGCCATCACTTAAGATTTAGACTGGAAAAATAATACTCAGGCAAGAGAAATCATAGCACTCTTTCACACTATTCTGACAACGTAACATACTGCATTTTCCCCTTGACATCTGTGACAAATCAGGGGCTCATTTGTAGGTGGCCACAGGACATCCAAACACTGATAAGACCAACTGACTTCTTAGTACTAAATATTGGTGTGAAAAAAAAATCATTAAACCCTGCTCCATATGTATATAAACAAAAGTCCATTAAGACCCTATCAACAGGTAAACTGCTTCGACTCTTCGTCGCCCAACATCCCTATTCACACGTGGCCATAGATTTTGTCACAGACTTTCCCATGTCAAGCGTCATGACAGCCATCCTAGTAGCCATAGACCAGTTCTCCATTGGCTCATGATTAATTTCCTTTCCTACAGCATTTGAAACATCTGAACTTCTATCCCAGGACATTTTCAGTTATTTCTTCAGATACTTTTGTTTCAGAGAGAATAGTCACCAGTTTAAAAAGGCATTCATAGAAAACACCACTGCAACAAATGTGTCTCGTTGTCTCTAATTAATTTTCAATAAGAAGCATGCTGGATGAGAACTTTGTGCATTATTTGTTACAACACAATAGCTATTGACTTAGTTCAATACTCCAGTGTTCCTGCATTTATTCATTCATCTTCAATAACCACTTTATCTTGGCCATGGTCACCACGGATCTGGAGTGTATACCAGGGACTCTGGCCGTGAGGCACAGAAAACACCCTTTATATGACAGACACACATTTGCACACTCCTTCCCACTTAGGTGCAATTTAATGCAGCTAGTTTAACCTGAAAAGCCTGGAACTGTGAGGTGACGAAGTTACCTTCTTCATAGCCTTGCCACCCATAATCCAGAATTTTTCAAACTAATCTCTATCAGCTGCATCAGTAGCATGTGGACAGTTACCAAGTACAGGGAATTTGACATCTTTAGTTGTCCATACAATACAGATACAGTAACATAGACAGATAGAGAGATTAAAAATAATGGAGTATTCTTTTGATATTTAGCATCCTATATCAGAAGATATATCAAACATGTTAACACCCTATTATGAATGAAGCCACATTAACATTAACTCAAAGAATATTCTTTGCTACCGAAATCAGAACAATACAGTAGAGAACAATGAGCAGACATACAATGCCCTCAAAGCCTGCAGCTGTGTCCTGCTGTTTTCGCTGACATCGTCATGATAATTTACACACTAACCTTGGGGAGTTCACATTTGCTTCGGCAAAATAACTTTCAGTGCTTAATGTCAGTGGTACACCAAAATATGCCATCATATATGCTTCATACAAGCTCTGGGTAGTCTATAGGGGGTTCATTCGGGTTTCATTAAACTCTTTTATACTCTATGCATTTGGTTCTGTATCATTATGCTGAAACAATTTCAGTCAGCCTGTAAATAAATATTATAGACTGGAATTATGTCAGTTACTTGCTATCTGCTGAAGAAGGGAACAATTAAGAAACGTCTTAAACTGTTAGAGGAAAATCTGCAGTGCCTTCAGTGTAATGTAGACTAAGCGATTTGGGGGTCATGGGTTTCTCTGCGGAGCAAAGTGATGAAACCCTGTCTGGAGATAAGAATATCCTGTACTCATGCTGCTGAGAATGAAACTCTCTAGGGCACCTAGCATCATACATTGGTGTAAAATTCAATGTAGTGACCTTAGGTTTAATTATAGACTGACACTGAGTATTTTATCCTTTAGAAACCCTACCGTCTCTTCAGATCAATATGAACAGTTTGTTACATTTACAGAGACCATGCCATGAATGCCTGTACTGCTCTAGAGATGGTTTAGAGTTGCTCTGAGTGCACTGACTGGGATGTGATTGCTTTTGACTGTGACCGTGGTTTTCTAATCATTTAAGGCGTATTAAAGGACATTTTTCATACTCCTCAGTACCACTGCTCTGCCTGCTGTAATTTCACAGCACCTTGTTAGGTTGTGAGTTGAATAAATGTTTTAGAAGAAGAAGAAGAAGAAGAATCAGTTATTTGTCACATATACATTACAGCATAGGGAAATCCTCGTTTCTTGCATTTCATACTACATGAATAAATAAATAATTAATATATAAAATTCATTCATGATCATATCTATCAAAGAGTGCCATCCTTGCAATCCTTGGAACCTAAACCCATCCTAGAAATAATCTTGTGAGAGAATGTGGGGCAACACCTTTTTCTAGTTCATAACTTTGTATTACTTGAAATTCATTCATATTCACGGGGCCTATATGTCTTTGAATGCACTTTAAATTAAACTCCTTCTAGGTGCTGGGCAATCTTAAGTGGTGCATCACTTGATGTATATTTACATTGTGTCAATGTCAGGTAAACCTGCTATGGGTCACTTTTTATGTACTGTATATACATGTAATTATTGCCTGTAGTCCATTTGTTCCTATGGGAAAAAGAAAAAGCATTACCATAGGACCACTGCTGGCCAGATATTTTTAGGGTCAGATATTATAAGGATGTGGTAATGTGGATTGTGTTGGTACACTAGTGTATTGTGCAGGATCAACAGCTTTGCTGGAATAGACACACCTACCGCGGTAATCCTATAAATGTTGGTTTATAGTAAGAGACTATAACTTTCTGTTACTTCTAGCCCTTTATCAGTGTGACAGACCAATTGCCAGTTGGCTCTGAAACAGGTGAGAACCTGGTCTGAAGGTGCCATCTCAGCACATTAGAACTGTTTTGAACATACAGACTGGAATTTGAGGCTCTCGCACACAACCACACCACTCAGTGACTGACTACATCAGCAAGGTCAACGATAATTCCTTCAATACCATCACCACACATGCAAACCAGAAAACCATGGATGACTGCTGGAGTACACTCACTACCGAAAACCTGAGACACTGCCTTCAGGTATGACAACAAAGTAGCCCTCCAGGAGAGAGGCAGCGAACCAGCTCGCAGAATGATGCAGAGACAGCAGTCTATCTCTCAATGTTGATACGACAGAAGAGTTGATTGTTGACTTCAGGAGATCTCAAGCGGACCACTCACCACTGCACATCAACAAAACAACTCTGGGGAGAGTCAATAGCTCCACGTTTCATGCAGTGCACGTGACTCGTGGACTCTCAACACCACCTGCCTAGCCAAGAACGACCGGCAATGCCTCCACTTCCTATGAAGAGAGCCAACCTCCCCCCCTCCCATCCTCATAACCTTCTACTGAGGGACAGTTGCGAGCATCCTGACCAGTTGTTTCACCATTTAAGACATGAACTGCACAGTTTCTGACCGCAAGCCCTACAGTGGATTTTGAGAACAGCTGAAAAGATCATCATGGCCTCTCTATCCACCATAGACACACCGTACAATAACTACTGCATCTACAACGCCACAAACATTGCAGATGACTCCCTTCTGCCATCTGGCAAAAGGTACCAGAGCATCAGTGCCACCACCAGCAGACTACTCAACGGTGTCTTCCCTGAGGCAGATTACTCAACACCCTCCTGCCTCCCAACTCCTGACTCAGTGCCACAGCACACCTGCACTTTACAATGCAGAATCAGACTATTTTATTTATAAGACTGTTTTTTTTTGTTTGTTTTTTTTTTGCTAATATTGCTGCTACATTATTGCTGGTACACCACTCTGTAGTTTGCAATTGCTTTCCACACAACAATGGTCTGTTGTCACTGCACTTTGTATCTATTGTACTGTTTATTTACTTTCCTGTGTATTTTTTATTTGTGTATTTATTGTCTCTTGTGTATTTGCACTCTGTGCAGTCTTGTGTACTATAGTATTGTACCGTTATGTGTTACACCATGGTCCTGAAGAAACAACATTTCGTTTTGATGTACACTAGCTATATATAGGAATAACAATAAAAACCCATTTGACTTGACCGCCCCTAAGGGCAGGGTATCTCCCACTACGAAGAACAAACTGCACCATTCAAAGTCTGCAAAGCAATATAAAGAAAGAAATCATAACAAAAGCACGTGGATATACAGTATAACTGCATTTTGTTTCTTGGTTATACAGTAAAGGACATTTGGTCTTCCATTAATATTCAAATAATATTAATAATAGTAACAGTAATAGTAATCTAATAACTCAAATTACTATGACCAATGTGATTATAGTTGACTTCGAAGTTGTTTTTTGTTAGTTCTGAGCATGCGTAGTGTCAGCAAATGTCTGTTATTAGTGTCTTCTGTCTTGAAGACAGAAAAAGTCGATGTAGTTGTTTTCAGGGAGTGGGATCTGTTAAACATGTTTGCATTTACTGTGGTTGTAGTTGTTGATAAAAAAAAAAAAAAAAAAAAACAACAACAGGCATGCCGATTAAATTATTTATGCATTTAACAGTTTAGGATGATATGATCCACATCCACTGAGGCAACACTGGGTTCAAACAGAACCAGAACTAAAGGAAAAGTTGAATCATGAAATTCTATAAAATGGCCCGTTGAAAAACATTTATTTAGGGCACTCTGTTTTATCATGGAATCTGATATTTATACAGCTGTGTTCATCATATCAGACAGGTTTTGGGTTTACGACTGTGATATCCTGAGGCTCTGTCTCTACACTGGCGCAGCAGAGAAAGTGAGCCTTAAAGCCTCTGGCAATTTCAAATGTTAAAAAGACTCCGTGATACAAAAGGGCCATCATTAAATAAGTACTTACCAATGGGAAATACGAGATATATATATATCCTTGACTACAGTTTAATTATAACTAAAAGCTACAAAAGTCCCTCTTTCTTTTCTGCCGGAGCAGGACTGTGTGGGTGTGGATCGCATACTAACTGACGAGCAGCTCCTTCTCAGCAAAGTAAACAACTCACAAAGCGCTCATGAAGTTCTTGCACAAGCACCAGAAAAGCATGTAGGAATGACAGAGTGGAACTTCCACATGAGTGGAACTTCCTCTCAGAAAGCGGCAAAATATTGTGGTCTGTCTGCACTTCGCGACAAGTTCAAAAACAGCTGCACTGATCAACAGACTTCTGCACTGCAACGTGCAGAAGCATCATCTGTTTCCCTCCTTATTTAATAAAATACATTTAAAATGAACAATACCTCCCTTTCATTTGACTTTCCTTGACTGCTTATTAGCCAAATAGGTACTTGGGCAGAATCTCTTTAAATAAATAAATAAATAAATAAATAAATAAATAAATAAATAAATAAATAAATATGTCTTTTGCAGGCAATGAAAAAATTTCCATAAGTGCTATAAATACCAGTAGCGGAAGTATTATCAAAATGAGTCAACAGGGCCTTTTTTTAAAAAGTGCGTCATCTATCTATCTATCTATCTATCTATCTATATTTATATATCTATATTTATATTTAATTATTATCTATATTTAAGGTCTGTTTTCCATACTAGCACAAAAGCCAAAGCACTCTCTCAAATTAGCATGATAGTCATAGTAGTCAGAAATAGCAACTTGTACGTATTCTCCAAAGCACAAGCTCTCATGATGCTTTCTGTACTTTCCCATGTAACAATAAAATAAAACTTTAAGTGATCCGTGTGATATCTTACAATCATGTAACTTCTTATACTAAATTACTCTTAATTCACGCAAGTGATTACACGAGAAAGGTTTCAAAGCAGCAGCCTCTATACCATATCATCCCTGTTCATCAGGCAGGTTCTCCATATATCTTCAGCAAATCCTTTAACCGCATTCAGGCATCTAATTTACTTTTCCAACCTTCTTGTTTCCCAGACGCGGCAAAGTTCATGGATCTTGTTTTGAAAAACATCAGGGCATGTCCGACTTGTCCCAATTGCACTCATGCGAGAAATGATGTGTTAGTTGCTTAGCAGCCGATCACCTGAGGCAAACACTCAGGCAGATATCAGCCTCGGGTGTCCCCAGATGACGCTTCAAAAGCAGTGGAGCAATTTATAATGTGCTATGTTTATTTCTATTTTAAAACTTTTTTTTTTTTTTTATGCTGTTGCTCTCAGAATACCTATGTACTCACTTACTTCCTGGCATTTCTTTCTTACATCCTTGATTGGTTTTCTTGTTTCCTTTGACACTGGCTGTTTCTATATTTCGTTCTTCTAATGTATCTACATTTGTTTGCTCTTAAAACAAAACACAGGCTGATCAGCTTTAGATAACCTCGAAACAGACCTGATGGCCCTCCTCTTCTCCTGTATCATCAAGGTGTGGAGTAAGTGGAATACTTACAGGTAGGTGTCAAGTTCGACATATTATTATTATTCCGTTATACTTTAAAGGAGAGAAGACAACATTCTTTCCACACACACAAAAAAAAACATCCTTTCCATGTATTTTATCCACGTTCTTCGAACTGCTACTACACATTATGGAACAATAGGTAATACAGTCACTGAATCATACCAAAAGTATCAGTTACCTTTTTGTCAGGGAGGTTTTCAAGATATCTTTTAATTTTTTTTTTTTTTTAGGTAAATGATATTTACCTATTTGCATTTGTTTTAAAGTAATGTGCTGTGTGTATTTATTTGAATTGTATTGCATCGTATTGATCTTTATTAGACTTTGTTTCTTTTGTTTCTCTTGAATGTACAAAGCATTCTAATTCGTACACTTGTGCATCATTCAGTGGTGTTTTAATAAACTTGAACTTGACCTTCTCTTTTGTACTTGCCCATTTTAGACAACCAGCAATAATTCTGAGTTGATACTCCCTGCGGAGGATCCAGGTTCTTTGAAGCACTTGAAGGAGAGGCTCCACAGGAGGCTACTAAGAAAAGCTAGAGTAATTGGCAAAGGGATAAGCAATGTAATCAGCCTCTCAAGCTAATGAGGACATACGGAGGAGGCTTTGAAAACCTGTTTGTTCTCCAATAGCTCTAGGATCACTTGAAACAAAAAGGTTTTGGTTTATAGAGGTTTTTATGGGCAGAGTGCCACTGGTAATTTGTGCTTGCGTCAATCAGCAAGCGGGGAAAAAAAAAACCCTGGCTTCTGGATGCTAGTAGACTTTGATATCTGTCCATGGAGATGAAAGTATTCATCCTCCTTTAGTACTCAAATTATATTTTATGCATGCTGATTTTAAATTCATTTGTATCTGTCGATTCATTTGTAAAAACGCAAGAGAAACCTCGTTTCAAAAACAAGTGGATAAAAATTCCTGTAAAAATTGCAGGTTTTGTGAAATAAAAAAATAATCCAAGGTAAGATCTTTTTCCACCTTGAGTGTGCTATAGCAACCAACAGAATTCAAGTGAAAAACAAGAAGGTGGGAAAAAAGAAAAAGCAAAAACAAATGAATTGTTGTATAAGAATTCACAGCCTTTTATAATGGAGCATGAATGAACCATCACATTCAAACATAATTATCATCCATCTGTCTCCAGTGAAGTCATTCTGAGCAAGCCAGAATAAAGGTCAGTTCTTTCTATACGATTTTGCTGACATCTTCCTCATTGTGGGAAGATATTGATCAAAAGAACCTTCAAAACATTCGATTGTACCATGGAATGTGTGAATTGGTGTATCACATTAGCATGATCAAGAACAGGGTTTCCCTCCAAAATTTACAAAATGACAAGAAGGAAGCTTATCAGAGAGGCTGCCAAGAAACCCACAGCAACATTAATGGAGCTGCGGAAATACCTGGCAAACTCCCTACATGTGACACCAATCTCAAAAATTCTTCACATATCTGGGCTATGGGATAGGATCCCCAAACAATGTGGCAAATTATTTCATGCCCTGATGAGAATAACCTTTCAGGTATAATTCTAAAAGATACAGCTGATGCAAAAACAAGACACCCAAAGAACGCCATACCCACATTGAAGCACTGTGGTGTTGGCATCATCCAATGGGGCTGCTTCTCGTTACCTTGGACTGGGGTTTTAGTCAAGATAGAGGAAATTATGGATAGCTTCAAATACCAGTCTGTTTTGCCACAAAGCATGCAGGCTTCTGTTAGACAGCTGAAGATTTTTTTTTTTTTTTTCCGCAATCCAGCTCAATTAAAATCTCATAGCACAAATCCAAGTGAAGAAAGGAATGACTTCAGAAGAAGAGGCCCAGTCAGAGGATCTAAATCCTGCCAGAAACCTGTGGCATTAACTGTAGAGGGCTTTGCACAGGAGACTCCCGTGCAGTTTCATAAATCTAGTGATTTTTTTTTTTTTTTTGCACGGTAGAGTAAAAAATATTGGCAAATCAAGATGTACTATGTTGGTAGACTTTTACTTAAACTGACTGAGTGCATTACAAGCAAAAGGTGCTTTAACACAGAATTAGTTAAGGGGTGTGCTTATGCAACCAGGCTATTGTTAAAAAATAAAAAAAAAACAGTTTCTGCTTGTTTTCCACTTGCATTTTGTTGTTTGCTTTGGCATACGAAAGGAGGAAAATATCTGACATGATTTGTCATGCATTTTTCCACATCATAAAACCTGCACTTTTTATATCCACTCTATCTTCTGAAACCTTGACAGAACCAATGTGGCACTCAGTAAATTCCCTCTTCCCTTAAGGCTGACATAACTTGTTAAGTTCAAAATGATTTTGCATCTTGATATTGCTGCCAGTAATGCAGATGGAATAAAATGTATCTGTGACTGTCCTGGGCTCTGTAATCAGCTGTATTAAGCAATGAGGAACTGTCTCTGCATGGAGATGGTCCGCTCTTGCTATGACTTACGTTTGGCTTACAGTTATTTATTATTTTTAGATTCACTAGATAGTTAGTATGTGCATTCCTACAGTTTTTTTTTTTTTTTTTTTTTTTTTTTTTAATGCGTAGGCCAAGTGGTTCAAAAGGAAAGCATTCACCCTATCATCTGCAGGCCATGAATCGGAATCCCAGTGATGCACTGGCTTTGCATGTGCAGCAGTTGGAAAAGATGCATTCGGCTGGCCTCATATGCCCCGGAATGGCCTTTGCCCGCCCTGGTTGGTACAGTAGTTGTGGTGTGAGAGGTAGAGCTGTCTGATGGGTAGCCACCAAGGCCATAAACAAGTTAGTTTTGTCAGTTGCTTGCTTGCAAACAGAGAGCATTTCGATAAAAAAAGAACACTAAATTTTCAAGAAAAATTACAGGTGAATTGGTTTCCAGACCCGATACCGTCCCCCATTCCGACTGTCCTCCTTACCATTAATGACATTATCATATGTTTGTCCTCATTTTTTTGTTTCCTTAGCTTTAAAATATCACAGTGCAATTAACATGAAACAGGAAACTATGAAGAGTCGTCAACAGCCAACAAAAAATTCTTTATACATAATGTACAGTACGTTCTGCACAATGTGTTTATTAAAATAAATCATACCTAGGAGCTTGGAATAGTCTGAAGACAGCCAATAAGGGCAACAGTGGAGAGTATTATGAGCTTGCACAATTTCTCTGTTATGCTGTAGGCTAATGGAATAACAAGAGCAAACTGGTACCATAGAGAAAAAAAACCCATGAAGATGAATCTTACCCTGAGCATGACAAAGTGCTAGCAGTGGCTAATTCTGTTCCCATCCTTTCCAGTTACCATTATTCTCCATAGCCGTTATAATGAAAAAGAGAGGAGATCTAATTGAACGTAGGGAAGTGATACATCTTTGTCATTTATGGAGAACAAGCACTAAGCTGTTGCAGAAGGAGAGCCAAGTATAGCCTTTACTGATATGGGGGCCACTTTATTTTCAAGCATTCATGGCTCACAGCTCCATCTCTGCCAACACCAGCTGAAAATCAGTTGGCTCCTTGTCATATCCATAGCTGCACACCACAATCACTGCAAAGTCAATGTGTTACAGGCAGCAACGTCACCAAATAGGAACTCATCACTCATCTAATCTTAAATGATAAAATAGAAACACTGAGACGCTGTAATTCGGGACACTATTGATAGATCTATAGAATAAAAGAACAAGCATGTGAGAATGTTAGACTCTAGTGAAGTCTCTGTTACAATGGCTTAGGACTTAAATTACCACAGTCTTACGCTCAAACCTCTCAGTTCAAACGCTCAAATCAGCCAGTTGAAAATTTTGTCTAGACTATAGTGAATCATGTTCTACACAATGATTTTTTTTGTTTTGGCCATGCACAAAGTTACATTAGCATCTTATTTGGCAATTACACTATCCGGTATCACCCAGATGAGGATGGATTCCCTTTTGAGTCTTGTCCTCTCAAGGTATCTTGCTCTTGTCTTCTCAGGGAGTTTTTCCTTGCTGCCGTTTCCCCTGGCTTGCTCCTTAGGGGATATACACTACCAGTCAAAAGTTTTAGAACACGCCCAATTTTTTAGTACAACTTTGCTACAGATTTTTATTTTATGACTTCTATATGATTGAGTCAGAACAAAAACATTTTACATTAGTTTTCAAAACATAATAAAGGCTCCTGGGTTTTGCTGTAAAAATAAGAACTTAAAAGAATAAGATCTTGCTGAACATGCCCAATAAATCTTACCAGCAATTTTCTTCATAAAACAAGTTGTACCTATGACTACTATAGTTTTAATGAAATGGCGTTTGTACATGACAGTAAAACTTGGAACGTGTCAGTATTGGGTGTGAAAACCCTTTGCTTTAAAAAATAGTGGTCCCAGGTACAATGTGTGTGGTTTTTAAGGTCATAGTTTTAAACTATAATGACATATGAACATTTTTGTAACATTTAATTATGTGCTGGAAAACATATATTTGGAAGTTTATGTTCTGACTCAACGCTATAGAAGTCATAAAATAAAAATCTATAGCAAAGTTGTACTAATACTGTATGTATATATTCAGAAGCAGAATTTCTATACTTCTGTAAAGCTGCTTTGAGACAATGTTCATTGTTAAAAGCACTATACAAATAAAATTAAATTGAATCGAAGTCACACCTCCTCGCCTGAGTGTCAAAGCGAACTCTGATCCCTGTGTATTATTTATCCATGACTAAAAAACATGGTATAACAAGGAGACTGGCCTCAATTGCCAAAGACATTTCCACATATTATCTAATTGCTTTCATTGTCCATAACCTTCATTCATTCTTCATTCATCATTTACGGTTTCTTCAGTAACCACTTTATCACCCTGAATGGGACACCAGTCCATTGCAGGGTTCCATGATCGCTCACGTTTACATACTCATTAACACCCTGAGGATATTTAGCTCAGGAATGGACGATGTATTGTAGCGTATTATCTTTATTAAAAAATATTTGCGTGATTGCATTTCCTACTTTGTTTATTCAGAAACCATGGCGGTTATTAACCAGCTGATATGTAATTGGTGTATATGTTATATGTTATGTGTAATTGGTGTATACTGCTTTAACCTAAGAGAGCTGTGACAGTTACTCACTTTAATTAGTAAAATAATATGAAGGCTGTACGCCGTGGATATTCAAAATGATTCATGATGTCAAAACATGACACTGTTTCCACGGGGTTCCAAAGTTTGATTGTACATGATTGTAGATGAGCTCTTTCTTTCTACATCTCCTCACTTCACCGTTCCCATTACATCAGCTAGCAGTGCAAACAGAGATGTCATCTTTGATTCCTTTCAATCTGATTCAATTAGATTCAATTCAATTCAAGTGAAGTCAAGTCAATTCATATCAGTTATATATATACAGTATAAATATATATATATATACAGTA
>JAOVYU010000022.1:8122115-8133207 GCA_025674565.1 Synodontis membranacea
CACACACACACACACACACACACACACACACGCACATAGACATTTTCAATAGGAACCGTTTTTGACTCCAATCTCATTACTTACCATTAAAATGAGACTTCATTGGGCTGGGCATAGCAAAGCTAATGAAACCTATACTGTAGAGAAATAGCTACAAAAGATAATGCATTTATGTTCTAGGTGCACTTAGTGTTCTAAGCAAAGAGCTCGGCACTGCAGATACCTGCCATCTATAGGATACTGTGTTCCTCTTCAATTTTGAAGCTTGTGTGTGTGTGGGTGGGTGGGGTGTGTGTGTGTGTGTGAAAATAGAATATGAGTGCAAATCTACAAGAGTAGGTAATTGCTCAGTCTATTCAACGAGTGTCAGCAACGAATCTGCATTCCTTTACTTGCATATTCATATCCATACTATTACACTATGCAAGTCTGAATATAGTTTACAACCATACACATGTTTCACATTGGACACAGCTGACAATTGTAGAATGGGCTGAAGTTCTCTACACCCAGTACAGTAATTCTGTATATAAATGCAACATAACTGGTTGGATTAATTAAGTCATATGTGTTCAATTAATCTTAACATGTCACAATACTTTTTATTACATATTCCAGAAAACGTTGTACACAGATATCTCTGATGTACGGTATGAGTGCTTACAGTACAGTATCATATAAAACAACACTGAATGGCATATAGTTCTAATTTGTTTCTAAAGTGCATTTTGCACTGGGCATAATGGCCCATGCAGGGCCAGCGGCAATCACACTGTGACAGAGCGGGTGTGACAAACATGGAGCTTTCATTTCTGTACTAATGTCAACTGGCTTTTAGATTATTATAATTATTATTATTATTATTATTATTATTATTATGAAGAAGAAGAAGGAAACATTTGTTGTCATGTTGATTCATTTTCTATAACACCTCAGGTAGTAGTGCAAATTACTGGTTAATATTAAATGAGTTTGGTCTAATGGGTTTTCTATAGTAACAGCTAATTCAGATGCACAACAAATAAGTGGATTTTTTTTTTTTTTTCCTAAAAATGCTGTTTCTTAAAGGAAAATGTATAATTGTTGATATGGTGATGTTTTCTGTGAGTTTATTTAATATTTATGGAAGGACTCTTGTCATCGGAGTTGGTGCTATTTCACCCATTTTTTCCCCAATCACATGACAGATAGCAACCAAAGAGGGTGGGGCAAACACTCTAGGGAACATAATGTCTTTTTTTTCACTATTTCGCTATTCATGCAGTGTCACAGGGTAGTTTAACATGTTCAAAGGAAATTGCTATTTGCCCTTATCTGCATACGCGAGCCTTCAGTCACCACAATTGCCTAGTGTCGCTGTGACTGACAGGGCAGGGAGAGTAGGCCATTCCATCCACCCAGAGAGCGTGGGCAATTTTGCTGTCTGGACAGCCAGCTATGGATAGCTTTAAGTTTGATAGCTCGTCAGTTGTTATGTTTGAATGATCTATTACTTTAGATCAGATACTTTAGATACTGACCTGTTAGGTATTATTCTAAATTCTTACTAGACCACAACAGAGGTACAAAAGCCAAGGAGAGTGTACAAGGATGTAGTGTTTGACAGTTTGACGCAGCGCACCCCAGCAAAATAGTACAAATTTATGCATACAGCAGATACATGGGGCCAGGTTGAAGATCAGAGCTCAGCCGTCAGCTATGGCAACATTAGTAACAGATAATCGAGGGTGTTTCAGAGGGCTGCTGCAGAGTCAAACCAGGTACTTTTAATGACAAACTCCTCAGCAAAGACTAGATTGCTGTCCCAAGGAGGAAGTGTTTCCTGAGGTCCCACCTAGGTGGAAAAAAATCTAACACAGAGAAATTCCAACAACTAGTAGCTGTAAAGCAACCAAGAACCCCAACAATAATTCCAACACTTTTGACTAGTGAAGTCAGCAATGAGGAGATTCCTAGCCATGTGATAAAAAAAGAGCATCGTTGTCAACCAGGTCAGGTTTCAAAACCAAACGTAACACACATTGTCCGGACTGGGAGAGAGCAGTTGAATACAGGCTGGTCCCTGGAGGACAGCAGAGAAGCAGAGCTAAGTGACCAGATGAAGGCCCTCATGAATGCTATGACCTCCCTGATCAATGAGCAGGTGGAAATCATGCAATCCACTCATCCAGGTGCGACTGAGCCCCCTTCCTACCAGCCTTCTGTATGACTAGCAAAACACCCCTCTCTTTGCCACATCAACCTCTTATCACTAGGAGAAGAAAGAGACACAAGGAGGAATCCTATCGAGCTTGGTTAGCTTGAGGGACCCTGGAGGCGGCTGACAGGTACCGGCAGGCCAAGCAGAGAATAGAGAGTTTTCAGCATTTGTAGATTTTGTTAACCTCTAAGCTGTGCATATGGATCTGCTTAACTCCACTGCATCCTCATGCATACATTTGAGTTACCTCCACCTTTTATTTCCAGATTCCATTTGTTTAACCTTGAGCTGGTGTGCGACTAGCGAATATCAGCCAGAGTAGAACTGTTTTTTTTTTTTTTTTTTTTTTTTACCTCCTCCACATCTTTTCAGCATTATCACACAATGGTGAGAGTGATTATATATATATAATTAAAAAAGAAACCTCTCAAAGGCCACAGGGAGCCAAGGCTTGTATTGACATATCCTCAGGAGTTGAATGTGTCTGTAAATGTGAGTTAATTGAAAAACTGCTTGCTGCACCATGAAAAGGAACTTTTGATTCAAAAAGATTCAAGGCCATGCAAGCCAGTGCGGGCACTCTGGAGTATAGAAAAATATCTACAGTGTGGAGAGCAGTTCTAAGCCAGCTCTTATCTTAGCTTGTCTGCCAAATGCTTCATATATTTTTCTATATTTCTCATGAAACTACACTGTTTCACAGCACGCGTGTGTATGTTAGAGAACAAGTAAAGAAACTTATGTTTATTTCATTAATAATGAATTATTTGTCCATGTGTCCTTTTGAGCCACTAACAGAACTTACAAATCAAATCAACAAAATGTAAGCCTTCGTGTCTGAGAACTGTATTTGAAACTTTGGAAAAATACAAATGCTTACACTACAAAAGGTCCCACAGGAACGGTGCTGAAAAATACTTACCTAATTATTCTTGCATTAATAGAAAACTTGAATCTTAATGGCAACTTATTTTAGGAATAACTGACCTTATAGAAATTCTTTTCTCAAAGGACCTTCATGGCTTGATTACATTAAGATGCATCTTTTTCAGGCTTATCCCTCAATTCCTGTTCTATTAATTCCTATAGTTCCGTTCTCGCTCACATACTCACTTTAGTGACCAAAGCACAAGAAAACATATTAGTTATATACCATTACAGGGCAAAGCATTTATGATGTATGGGGAGCAATTAGTTGATGCACTTTCGGCAGACAGAGGGAAACACCTTACAGAAGACTACTGTCAAGAAGTGATGT
This sequence comes from Synodontis membranacea, assembly GCA_025674565.1. NCBI lineage: Eukaryota > Metazoa > Chordata > Actinopteri > Siluriformes > Mochokidae > Synodontis > Synodontis membranacea. The sequence goes on from JAOVYU010000022.1 coordinate 8,125,574, forward strand.
AACCAAATCCAAATGCTTCATTTAGAATGAACATATAATGCATTCTAAACAGATATGAAGAGTAGGTGTACTATTCATCCAAATTTATCGCCAATTTATTTTAAAGCTTGCTAGTGAAGTTCACAGGGCATATGGTTGAGACCAGATCTGTATATTGGAACTAAAAAGACCAAATGTTAACAAACAAGCGAACAGGAGCTTTTTACTTTCATGCAGGTGTGAGCAAGCTGGTCAGATATGAAGCTCACAACACTGATTGCACTGAAAAGGTTAATTCACTTCCCTTTGGAGAAAATAATAGTGCGGAACTGTTTCAAGACCTGATGTATGCTAAACAGCATGCTGTTTAAAAGGGAAAACGGACCACACAGGGTGCTTTGGAACATGAAATGCAGTATTTGCTTATATCATGCCTTTGCTTATATCATGTCTTTGTGTGGTGTCCCTTCTAAGGGCTGGAGTCAAGTATAAAGAATTGTAATTACTTCTTTCTGGTGCTTCTGTTGCAGATAAAGACCTCAACTAATGAGTGAAAGACAGAGAAGTCCTAGGGTTTATTGCCTAGTATAGAATAAAGCATCAGAGGTGCCCAGCTGGAGCGTGACACAGAAACAGACTAGTAAATGTCACTGCCAAGACAGTAAACACGCCATATACACAATACTCTAATGACCATATTTGACTCTTGCATTACCATCCGGATCTCAATATTACAAATGAAGCACTGGGTGAATGACACCATGGAGCCATTTGTATGTTTGCTGACTGCCTAGAGAGACAACAAAAGAGGACCAGCTGTTCGGGGTACCAGTTGGTGCTTATTGCCCGTCCCTATTAGTGTATCAGTCACTATGGCTACATTAAATGACACTTTATTATCTTGAAACAAACGTTTCAAGAAATAATCTGCATCTGCATCTGCCTTCCTTTTCTCCTTGGGCAATAATCTCAAATAAGATTAAATAAGCAATAAACAGAAAACTGTGCTTTGGGGTCTTGAGACTTGTTATTTATTTATAACTTTGCTTTCAGTCGAAACGCCTTCTCTTCAGTCCAAGAGAAAAGTCTAACCTGCTAATCATCCTTCCATCCATTATCTATACTGCTTATCCGTCAGGGTCTGGAGCTGAAGCTGGAGACAATCCCACCTGACTTCAGGTGAAAGGCGGGGTACACATTGGGCAGGTCGCCAATTTATCACAGGGCCAACACACAGAGACGAACACACTCACATTCACACCTATGGGCAATTTAGAATAGCCAGTTGACCTAAGGTGCATATCTTTGGCCTGTGGCACAGGGATTCAAAGGAATCCGGGGTAACTTAAAATTTAACTAAAGGTCTCTTTCACATTGGCTGATGTTAATGTTCCTGAGTTCATCTTCACGGGAACACTGAACAACAATTGTGTTTAGTGCAAGGAGATGAAAGGAGAAAGCCACTACTCTCCAAAAAGAGCATTACTATCTGTCTACAGTTTGCTAATGATCATGTGGATGAGCAAAATGGCTATTGCAAAAGATTTTGTGGAAGGATAAGGGCAAAACAGAACCGTTTAGTTAAAATGAGAAGCATTAAATTTGGCAAAAAAAAACAAAAAAAAAAAACTGCCTTCCAGAATAAGAACCTCATCCCTTCTGTGAAACATGGAGGTGGTAGTGTCATCCCTTTTTTGCTGCATCTGAGCCAGGACAGCTTGAGATCTTTGATGGAACAATGATTTCTGAATTATAGAAGGAAAATGACAGTCCACAAACTGAAACTCAAGAGAAAATGGGTCATACAGCTAGACAACAATAAGCACACAAGACATTCTTTCCAAGAATGGTTCAAGAATAATATTGGATCGTTTTCCTCAATAAGTAAATTATTATTTAATATATTATGAAGTATAATATTTGTTTAATTTGGTTGTCTTTATCTCTTTTTAACTTTGTATGAGCATCTAATGATGTTTTAGGTCATTTTTTTTTTTCTTTGCAGAAAAATAGAAAATGCTTAAGGGTTTGCAAACTTTCAAGCACCACTGTAATCCACAAAACTATATAAATTGTCAGACTCAGGACTGACTTGAAACTTGCTAGAAGAAGGAAAAAATGAATAAAATAAACCGACATCAGTTGAGACACATGAAAGTTAGTTAATTTAGAAGAAGCTCAAGTTAAAAAAAAAAATAAATAAATAAAAAATAAAAAAAAAGACATTCTTTTGCATGTACTGTAGTAATGAATATGTTCCTATTCATAAAGTGAAAAGAAATGTGGGTGTAGAAAAATGTTTGGATGTTGCTGTCTACAACGTAGATGTAATACAACTGATGGCTGGTGCATATGAATCTCCCTAGACATGACAGTTCTCTAATTCATGTGCTGTTTTGTTTTTTGTCAGTCACTAGTGAGCCTTTTGCCGGCTGAAGGACTTGTTAGGGGACACTCTGGTAGAACACTGAAGAATATTAAGCTTTCAAAGGCAGAACGTTCAAAAAAACATACTACTCAATGTGCCTTTTGTTGTGAGACCTCCGATGCCTGTGAGTAGTCTAAATATAAAACCGTTACTTGTCACTGCACAAAGAATTCCTGATTTCCTGCTTTTGTGTGTGTGTGTGTGTGCGTGTGTGTGTGTGTGTGTGTGTGTGTGTGTGTGTGTGGAAGCAACAGCACAAACATTTGCTTAAAAATAAAATAACAGGCAAAATGGGTCAGATACTCCAAACATGCACAAACCATAACCTATACACCGCATGTCTACTGTCGCAAAATGCACTGTAATATTTAATAGGAACATCTTGTAGTATGCTTTAATGAGGAAGCATTAAAAATACTGACTGCAAAAGTAGGCCATGGCAAAAACCAAGCTGGCAACATTGCAATGTAATGAAATCTGCTCAGTTCAAAGCCCTCTCAAAATGATTCTGACAGTGCAGAGTATATGAGGTACGCAGTTAAGGAAACATCTGCAATGACTGCATGTTTCATGGCTGTGATATTTCATTTCTTTCTTTTGTTGTATTAAGTATACCACCAGCATTAGCTTCCTGACAGTCATGCCATGGGCATTCATATGAAACAGCTTTTGTCCACTACGAAGTCCACCTTATACAAATGCATTGATCCTGTCAAGGTGTACCCCAAGGCTCAGTCCTTGGTCACCTTCTTTTAATCATACAGTACCCTTACTACCGGTTGGACAAATAAGCTGTAATCATAGTCCTAGCTTTCAATTTTATACTAATGACCTTAAGTTATTTGAAATCTGTTATAACCTATATAAATCCATGAGGGTGGTTCAGTGGTTAGCACTGTTGCCTCATATCACGAAGGTTCTGGGTTCAAACCTTGTGGCTGACCAGGGCCTTTCCGTGTGGCTATTTTTTTCGATAGGTGGTAAGATACTGTATTTAATGCCATGCCCAAACTGTGGAATACCTGTCTCTCTGTGATTGCACTTCCATTGTGTCTTTCAGGCCTCTTTTTAAAACTGAAACTCTTCACACGGTATTCTTTTTTTTTTTCTTCTCCTTAAAACTTTTTTTAAGTGGCCAACACCTGAGGGCTATGGGAGGGATCAGAAAACCTTGTTAGTTGGATATTGTGTTCCCCATTGTTCCTATATATGGGTTGGAGGCTTCATTTTGTTTTATGCATCTGTAACAAAACAAACTCATATTAGATCATAATTAGATTTTCTAGGTTGTACTTTGATCAGCTGATTGTGGCAAATTGCTGGTAGAAAGTTACAGTGCTCCTGCCTGTTACACAGTACAGCCAAAAGTTTATGGACAAATGACCTTCACACCCAGATACTGTATGCTTTTTGAATATAACATTACAGATTTAGTCCCTTTGCTGTTACAGTATAATAACCTCCACTTTTCTGGGTAATTTGTGCTCATTCAGCCAAAAGAGTATTAATGAGGTCCAGAACTGATGTCGGGCGAAGATGCCTTGTACAGTTCAGCATTCTAGTTCATCCCAAAGGTGTCCAGTGGGGTCGAGGTCAGGGACCTGTACAGGCCACGTGAATTATTCCACTCCAACCTTGACAAACCATATCTTAATGGAATTCACTCTCTGTAAAGGGTCATGCTGGAACACATTTGTACCCCTCAGTTCCAGAGAAACACCCCTCAGTGTCCACAAACATTTCACAACAAAGTGCATTTGCATAGTATTGAGGAAAGCTATCCAGGCTACATCTTTCAGGTTTGTAGTGCTCATCATATGTCAAGGGATTATTTTCAGTGTAAATGCTTCACACACCATTGTGCAATTTGTTATTTCATTCTCTTAGTGTCCAACTACCCCAACTGCCCGAAGGCTGGGGCACCTGTTCTGATGAATGTGTATGAAGAGTGATTTCCAAGATACAATCTGAGTATGCAATGACTGATGGGTTGGTAAGCTTGCAGAATAGCCGACTCAGCATTTTCACATGTTCACATGTCCAGTCTCGTGTAGCCTGTAAAACAAACGAGGGCCCTTGTTTTTTCTTTGGTGACATGGTTTTGGCAGTGTTGCATGCTTTAAGAGTTCATTTATTGGTTTGGAATCTATCCTGAGTCTTAGAAACCGGCCAAGGAACCCAAAGAGTCCCCTTATATAACTAACACTCTGTGGGTCTCTATACAGTATTCTTCAGGACTAGGATGTCGTCAAGGTCCTTTAGATAAAAGTTCTAGTTCTTCTGCAGATATGAGGCAGCCCACATGCCTGAGTTCTCTGTGAAACATTTTGCACTTTTCAGGTCTCAGTGCTCTTTAAACACTGGAGAGTCTTTCCACCTGTTCCTCAATATTTTTTTTGTGTAATTAATGACATCATATAGGTGTGGTAAACAGCATTCAGGTATCGATCCAATCTGTTATCGCTTCCCTTATTAATGGTTCAACAATTTCCCCAAAACCTGCAAAGTTTCATCCACCATTCAGCAAACCCGTATCTGCTGTTAGATTCCTGGATGTATTTTTCAATAATTCTCCACTACTAAATTTGAGCCACGTTCATTTCTTTAGCCCAGCCTGAATCAGAGAAAAGTCTGCCTAGATGCAACAGACACTTTGCTGTGTATGAACATGTATCAACGTGTTTGCATTGTTTTCTGTTTTCAATTAGTTTTAGAAACTGACGTACCGTGGTGCTTGAAAGTTTGTGAACCCTTTAGAATTGTCTACATTTCTGCTTAAATATGACCTGAAACATCATCAGATTTTCACAAGTCCTCAAAGTAGATAACGAGAAGCCAGTTAAATAAATGAGACAAAAATAATTCACTTGTTCCTTTACTAATTGACAAAAATGATCCATTCAGAAGGGTGACATCGGACATGTTTGTGGTATTAGTGTATTGTACTCATTGGTCCACAAGTCCACAAGTCTCTGGCCATCGGTGTCATAACATACCAAAAAGCCAAAGTGCTCCCATACACCAAACCTTAAAGATTTGGGAGAACCTTCCAGTTCCTGCATGCTTTTTTTTTTTTTTCCTTCTTTTTTTTTTTTAAACAAGCAAACAAACGAACAAAAAACATATAATTAACAAACTTTGACCATTGATTAGAGATTTTAAAAAGGCCCCCTGAAAAGTGAAGGTGAACACTTTGTTTGAAGAAAAAAAAGAATTCATTAAGAGTTGTTTATAATTTTATCATGTATCAAGTATTTCGATCATATCATTCTCTGTTACTTAATCTTAATAGAACTGATTTCCCCCCTCTGGATCTCTGTGACGGTTTTTATTTCCTACCTTGCAGACATTTCCAAATATTCCTTGTTTGGCAGATTCATATTATTCTGTCTCTTATTTGAGGACGCTACAGCACATAGTAGAGGCATAGTGAAATGTTTTTGTTATTTTTTTTTTTCGGCTCAGGATTCCTTGTTTGAAGCTGTTATATTTTAGACCTCCGTGCAATACGCTAGCGACACACCACCTGAAGAAGACAGGCACATTGGGTTTTTTTTTTCATTCTCAACTGGCTAGAGGTTGTCACACAGAATTAGTAAATTGTGGATGTACTAATCTCAGAGAAGTGCTGATCTTTGTCTATATAATGGCATCTATTTAGTACGTTCACTAATTTTCATGTTAATGTATCTATGTGTCTAAGTTTTGGTCACTGTGGGACTTGGTTATCTTATCTGAAGGCATATCTAAGCTCTTTATTTCTCCCAGGGACACAAGCAAGGATGAGTCATAGTCATAATCAACCAGTGACTAAGAAACACATTTTTCACAGCTCATATCTTTATTAAACGCGTCTTGCTACAGTATACTCGTGTTCTTGTCGTTCGTGGACCCCAACCTATGCCGGAATGAAACTGCAATGTATATTTCCAAAATAAAATAAGTAATATTTCCTTATCGCAAGTCACTGTTAATGCCCTGCTCCTAGTTACATAACAGGCACAGCAATTGGACTTTATATTCCTACAAGAGATTACTGAATACAGTATAGTCTGCTTTTACGAAGTAATATATGTCTCTATTTCCTTATTTTACTGAAAATGTACCATCTAGTTGTGAGCAGCTCAGAGGTGACTATATGAAGTTCCTGTTCCGTGAGTAATCTGGTTTTGAAGCCTTTACGTCTGATTATGGCCTGTGATAACAGGCCCGAGCAGTTCTGTACTGCACATACATTCCGTTCACACAATAAAAAAAAAACATGCTAACGAAACCCCTTTTCTTTTATTTTTTAGCACATTTTTACCTTCTAAGTTAAAGGGTCTTCAGTCTTCTCCACAGGGGGTCAGTGTGGCTGTAGATTTAATTTCATCCAATCAGGAGCACACAGTTCCCCCCTGGTTTTGGTCTTCAAATGACTAAATTGTGTGGCTCCTATTTTTATGGGGGAAAAAACACCAACAACCCTCCAGCCCTGTGAGGATAATGTTGAAGACGTGAATGAAGTGAGGGGGTTTTAGGAATGAATGGTAACAATTTCCCCCCATCTTTGACCTATGCAATACATAGGATACTTTCAGTCTTTGTATATGATACGTTTCCATGATTACATTTCCTCAACAATTGTGATGGTGTAATTCAATTAGTATGCAATTTAAAGAGCATTGCTTTGCATGGGAGAAGTGAAGCAAAGGCTCTAGTGCAGATATATAGCAGGGATTATGTTTTATGTTATGTTTAATAAAAAATGTCCATAAGATATTATCTTAGCAATGAGAAAAACATGGCACAATCGAATTTTTCCTGGTGAATGAAGCTGGCCAGGAATGAAAGCAGGTCAACAGAAAAAGTGAACGCTCAGTGATGAGATTAAAAAAACAGCCTGAGACAAGCTGCGGTATCTAGTACCGTACGTCCGCTGCACATCAAAGCTACTCACAAATAAAGTGAATTTAGCAAACTTTGAGATATGAGTCATTATTTGACCTGAAAGGCCTTAAGTGCTTAGAGAGGTCGGGGGTAGCAGCGAGAGCTTAATTCTATTCCCCTTAATCCTAGTCTACTCTCCTAGCTCACACACGCAACTACACATGCACGCTTGTCATCCAAGGACCCTGTTTTGGCTTCCAAGCTCATTGCTATGGCAACCTTGCTTTGACTCTGAATATGTAGGAAGGTAAAAAGCAAAGCTTTACAGATTCCTATGGCTTTCCTCCCCCCCCCCCCC
>JAOVYU010000022.1:8167863-8178375 GCA_025674565.1 Synodontis membranacea
TATATTTATGAGCTGGCTGACACCTATGACTGGCCGCGAGCTTATAATGAAAATCAATTTAGTGCTTGATAACAGTTTTTTTTATTTTTTTTTTTTTGCTGCATATTTTGCTGCATACACCTATATAAGCTTCTTTGAGCCCACATTTCTGCAGCATGCATAGTATCTTCACATCTCAAGTCCTATTTCTATTAAAAAGAAAAATACTACAAGACCGTATGAAGTAAGTAAGTTACGCTGCTTAGGTCTTAAGTATGTTGTAATTAAAGCCTTGTGCTTTTTTCTGTTCGGTTATAAACAGTAAGTATATAGAGCCATGCAATTGGTAAATGATTATTCACGTCTGCTGGTAATCAACAAGGCATTAACAACGTGAATGCATTAATAAACTCATTCTGCACGAGATATTTTTTCTAACTGAAGTTTAAAAAAAAAAAAAAAAAAAAAAACCTAAGGTGAAAAACCAATAAATCATGAACCAGTATACACTAGAAATAGCAGATGCTTCGGATCTCATCTCGACTAACATTGATCAAAGCCCTGTTGTGTAGCAACTTGTGCTTTATTAGGAAAGGAAAGTGTTGTTTACAGCGGTACTGTCATGACTGACTCATCTATGCTTGCTCACACGCACACACACACATACACACACTTGGACTGTCAGTTCACTACCTCAGTTGTTGTGTCCTACTATTCTAAATGTGTGCTCCCGTTGTTAAAGTTCGGACTACTGAGCAAAAGCTGACAACTAGAAGATTCGCATGTTTATCATGTATGAGAACTTTATTTTAATCAATCAGGGTTTTGTTCAGCAAGGCAGTTGGCATACTGTGTTTGTTAGGTAATGCTACCTACCTTCAATGCTGACCGGAGCGGGATTCTCAATTTGAGACACATGCGTGCATGCACAAAGACACGTGCGCTCATGCGTGCATGCATGCAATTTTTCTTACCTTAATTCTTACCAATCAATTTTTTCAAATTTAAAAAAAAAAAAAAAGAAAAATTCTCTGGTCTATCCCTTAACCTTTTTGCTGTAGGTGATTTTTGTTTTACAGTACAATCGACTAATGGAATGGAAATGATCCGTCAAACTGTTGAATTCAATAATTGATTGTACTTTGTAACAATATCAATGCAACCAGTGTATATAATGTCGTGCTCGTCTCTGTGGTTTGGCATGTCAGCTAAAATGAATGCACGGTTCTTTAAAGCGGGCAAGCTAGCTACTGTAGGTTACGGGAAACTAGCTAATGGTAAATCTGCTTAAAAGTCATGCTTTGCTATCCAAGTAAATAAATAAAACAGCTTTATCAGAAAACAGTTTGAAACATAATTGAATGTCTGTAGCCTACTCTTTCTGCACATAATTACATTGATTAGGCTATTTACTTATCTCGAACCTCTGGTCAATTGCCTCAGTCCAGCTGAACTTCTGAACTCTGAACTGTCTAGTCTAGCGATCAACAGCATGTGGGGGTGGGGGGTTTGAAAGGATTAAAAATTATAATGGAAATAGATTTCGCATGAGATTTCTTGTGCGAACGTGAGGGCGTGAGAGTCACGCCAGATGTGTGAGAGTTGGCAACCCTGTCCCAGGCTAGTTAAGATACAGGCAAGTTAACAGTTGCTTAAATACACTATTGGTGAAAAGGTTTTAGACACACTAAGATTTTCTACATTTTCCGTGGTACAAATAAATTCCAGACACCCAGTATTCTTTGCTAACAAATTATAAATTCGCATTCACTGTTTGAGTGCCTTTATTAGCAAGAACGTTGGTCATATCTTCGATTTATCGCAGTAGCCTCCTCTAGCAGTTATACTAAAACAGGAGAGCAAATTCAAGGCATTCTTTCTACAAGGGACATTCAATACTGCTCATTAAGTTCATTAATACACTCCTGGAGCATTGTCCACAGGTGTGATGCACTAGTTTGCCATGACCTTTCTGTCCAGATCATCCCAAACTAGCTGTAATCAGGTTCAGGTCAGGTGACTGCGGTGGCCAGACCACGAGTTTCAGCTTGACTTCTTTTCCTTTCCTTTTTAAATAGCTCGGACACAATCTGGAGGTGAGTTCGGGATCAAGGTCCTGTCGCTTCCATCTGAAGTTCATGAAATAAACGGAAAAGTCATAAAAACCTGTACAGTATGTATCAGGGTGGTGCATAAGTTCGTGGCCTTTTGGGACAAATTTTATTTCTAAAATAATATAGACAAGATTTTCTAAAATAATACATAGAGTCAGCCTTCAAAGAAATCGCTGTCAGATTCTGTGACTTTCTGCCATTTATCTGGCAAAGAATAAATACCGTCGTGAAAGACGTTTTCAGGTTTTGAGGAAATTAATTCATCTATGCAATTTCGTACATGTCCTAAACGTTTTTTGAAATGTTGGCCAGAGAGTGTATGTTGCAGTGACCTTAACAAGTAGAAATCCGATGGCGATACGTCCGGTGAGTAGGCTGGATTTGGTAAACTTCCCATCCAAGGCTTAAAAAAAATCAATTATTTCAATGCTTTTGCAACACGTGGCCTCGCGTTGTCATGAAGAGGATGATTTTCTTCGGTGAATGCCAGCTCTCAAGTTGATTGTGCCGCATCTTCGTCCAACAGTTTCTGCAGCCCCTCGTCTTCCATTTCCTTTGGTTTACCTCTTGCCTTATCATCTAGCTCCAATTCACCTTTTCAAAACAGTGGACCAGATTGCACTTTTGCCATAAACTTGCAAATTTCATCTCTTGCTGCTGCTGCTCTTGTGTTGTTTCCGCGATTGAATAAGAATAGAAGGCAATGATGAATGTGAATCTTGTTGGGCTCCATGCCTGATTGAATAACTACGTAAAACGTGCTTTTATGGGAAGTTTCGATAAATAATTAAAGATATTTCCCAGGCGATGAACTTGTGCAACACCCCAATATAACAGAAACATTTATAATTATTAAAAGGCGACACCAAATGCAAAATAAATTAGAAGAAACCAGAAACCTTAATCTTAACTTGTTCTGAGGTAAATTTCAGTTGGTCATCTGTTTCTGCTGGTGCAGCAGTGAACTTGTGCAGATATTTAAGTTTCACTGACAGATTCAATAAGCACGTGAGGGTAAGTGGCCCTCTGAAAAATTCAGCCAATGATGTTTGCATTGCAAATGCTTAAAGCTGATCACAAATTATTCCATTTGTGTCCATCTTTTTTCCAGACAACTTCAAGATGCACCGTGCCATGACTGTGCCAGTACATACTGTATGCTGTCAATTTTTGCCAATTAAATAAAGGACAAAGGTTCAGTGTTTCGAAGGGAGTGTGGCTCGTCATTGTTATTAGCTGATTGGCAGTTCGATAGGATGAAGCGTTAACAATTTAGCACGTTCCTTCCCACCCAGATCTGTGCATAAACAGGCATCATAGTGCAGGTTGACAGGTCACGGTTTATTCCGTGGGGTTAGCAGTTCAAAGATACAGTCCAGAGACAGAAAAAAGAAGGGGCTCAGTAGAAAGAATATATGTTCTAGCTCAACATAGTGTCCTAAGTGCCTGTTCATACAGGCAATATGTGTAGAAACATCTTACCATACTCCATACATGGAGGAAAAACCCACTTGTTCCTGAAGTGGGAAATTGACATTCAGCTTCTACAGTAAGTTAAATGGCGAGAAATGAAAGCAGCATCAGAATTGTCCTGTTTCCCACCTGTAACCGCCAATGCCTAACTTTTTCTCCTTTACAGGCATTGACACAACGTTGAGGTCTGCATTTCATTGGGCTTGCAGCTTGCTTAGAACATCAAGAAGTAGAAATTCAAAAATTCAGATATTTCCTTCGAACCCCACCATGTATCCCAGTTAAGACCAACTTGCCCATCAGACTCCATGTCTTTGAACTCTTTCAAGTTTCAGCTTTTTAAGAGAAAAGGAGATTAGCCTAGTGCATAATCGCTTGCCTGTAATTTTTCTTGACAAGCGTCAACAGCCACTCAAAGCAACAGAATGCACAAGCACTAGGTTGTGCCAAAGCATTTCTAGCATAGATGCTTCACAGACAGATGGAGCATGCACTGTGTTGGTCCTTCTTTGTATAGCAAATCCCCAGTCCTGAAGGCAAGGACATGTGATCGTCTTACTATTGCTGGGCAATGAAAGGGAATCGCAAGTGGTTATAGACAGGGTTTATATTAGGACATGAGGAGGCGTGACTTTTTTTCCATGGCTTACAACATTTCCATTCACAAGAGAAAAAGAAACATATTGTGTAAATAAAAAAATAAATAACTAAATACAGCAGGACTGATGGGCAGAAGTTGGGTTGCCTTTAGACTGTCTGTTTCATTTAACTGCCTCCTCCAGATAGTTCATCTTCAACTTTAGTAGTTTAGGCAGAAATGCCCTGCAGGAAAGGCAAATGCCAAGAAGCAGAATGAATTTGCATCACATGCAATGGTTAATATTACTGCCTTGGGTGGCGTCCAGATTTTAGATGCCGTATGATCCTTGGTATTTCCATTTGCTGTTTTTTTTTAATTTGCCGTTCTTTCTGATGCTTAAATCATCTCATTTGATTTTGATTAAAGTAATTAGTCCTAATAAATACATTTTGTCATAGAACTGATACTTCTCCAATCCTGATTTACCTTTTTTTTTTTTTTTTTTTTTTTTTTTAATGTAGTATGATTCATTATGAGTTTACTCATGTAAAATAATGTTTTCTCTCTAGCACCGTTCAATAAATTGAGACTTGTAAGCAGTATTTTGCTGTAAAGAATTCTTTTCAGTGTTGTGACATAATTATCAGTAGCACTTTGGATAATTCTCGCAGTATCCTCTTTGGTGCAGTCATCTTGCTGGGTTCCTGCATAGAGAAAGAAAAGTGTCACAAAGCTGTCTCGCTTTGCTATAAAAAAAAAAAAAAAAAGAAGAAGAAGAAGAAAGAAACACACTAGAAAAGCCTGGGTTCTTTCTGCGTATTTGTAATGGGGTTATTGCCTATTTTGTAGATCTTTTTTTCCAATTAGCAGTTACATCAAGAGAAAACGTTTCGTGCAAAAGATCATTTCTACTCATTTGTGCATCGGGTGTTGTGTATGAGCCTGCTTTTACTACACTGTTACATAAGAGTACTGCAATTGAAATACATGGAAATTCAAAATTTCAACCCTAGAGTGTTATTGGAGGATATATTTGATCAAAGTTTTTGATTTTTAATGTTGCAAATTAAGGTCAATAAAGTTACCGTATATTACTTTACAGTATATGGCTCCTCATTGGTCAAGAGTGAAAAAAGTGTATATATAAAAAAAAATATATAAGAAAAAACGTTTAATTAGGAACAAAATTCAAATCCATTTTGGATGTCCGTTGAAGTTACCAAGTATGGTTTCTCGTCCGATAAAGGGCTGACCATAGCTGTTGGTCAAGTTGGCCTGTGCTTAATAAGTTCAATAATTGGATATACTTATCTGTAACATTTCCTTTTGCCTGTCTAACCTCTGTCCTAAAGGTTGTTGGACACATCCCTTTTAGTGCATACAGTAATTGCTGTGTTTCGATGTAAATTCTTCACCTTAAACTTTTATACGTATTTGTTTTTGTAGGGAAAAATATAACCTACTTTTTGTCTTCTCTCTGGGGGCCTGACGCCGCCATGCCATTTGGCTGTTTAATTTTCGGAGAGAAGAAGGATTATAACAGTCCCGGTGAGGTCACTGACAAATATGACCTGGGGCAGATGGTCAGATCGTAAGCATAACTCAACCTCTGCACTCTTCTTTACGCTCTTTCATTTTGTGACCGTATTTGCCATGCTGCATAAATGAGTGTTTGCTCTGTACAAAAAACAGGGAGGAGTTTTGCGAGATATTTCGGGCGAAAGAGAAGAACACACAGAAAATGTACACCTGCAAGAAGTTCCTAAAGAAAGACGGGAGGAAAGTGCGAAAGGCGGCAAAGAATGAGATTCTTATCTTGAAAATGTAAGTAGTTGGTGTTCAGAGTTTCAGAGTTAATGGGAACCAGTAATTACTTTATGTATAGCTTCTTTCTTTCGAAGTAGCCATACTGGGAGTGACTTTTTTTTTTTTTTTTTTAAATAAATGTATTTATTTTGCAAGTGAAAGGCCCTTTGTATAAGTTTTTCTTCTGCTTCCTGTCTTACAGTCACAAACTGTCTCGTCCTCACTTATTTTCACAGGGTGAAGCATCATAACATCCTCCAGCTGGTCGATGTATTTGAGACAAGAAAGGAGTACTTCCTCTTCCTGGAACTGTGAGTACCAGTGAAGTGTGTGTGTGTGTGTGTGTGTGTGTGTGTGTGTGTGTGTGTGTGTGTGTGGTTGTGTGTGTGTGTGTGCAGAGACCTTCAGCAAAATTATGAAGTGACTGTATAAGTTAGTATTTGATATAAATACCATTGTCATATGGCCATTATTTTTATGGTCCCGTCTCACTGAGTTCAAGCCAGATTGAAGCACCTGGTGTTTACTGAACCACATTTACATACAGTATGTGTCTAGGATTCAATTTGATTCTATTCCAATCCTCCTTACTAAAAAGGTAATCGGCTCAGAACAAATGGTCAGCATCGGTCACGTGCTCATGCATCATGGATATGTTAAGAAATATGTCATTTTTTAAAGTTATAACAAAAATGATGAGACAGAAGAAGATGCTAAAGAGAAAGTGAAGTGTGTGCATTCTTGGATTTTAAGACCTCAGAACTGCCACTGGTATGCAGAGCAAATTGGGACTTTGGGAGAACACTGTAAGTCACACTGCTGCATTGTGAAATAATTTGCATAATTATGCAAGCTAACTAATATTGCTATTAGTGTTGGTATATTTTCATGTTATGTTGTTTAAAGGGTACTTTTGCATGACCCAGTGTTATGAGCAAAGTGTTTATTGTGAGGTTGAGGCCTTGTATAACACAGACCAAATATGCAACTGACTCCAGTCTTTCCATGGCATCATAGAAATGTTGATGGAGATGGAGATCTCATTGTACTACTGCAATGGTCAGGTATTATGGGACACCAGTGCAAAGGTGAGATCCTACACGTGGCTCTTGGAGAATCTTGGAGAGCCTGGTGAATGGGCACCTTGTACCTTTGCCCATAAGGAAGGCTGTGTAAAAGAAGAGAGATATAATCCATAGTGCCTGAGACCTCTGCACTGGCCACCATATACATCTTTAATGAGTTTTTTTGTTGTTGTTGTTGTTGTTGTTGCTGCTGCTGTCTAGCAGTCTCTGCAGGAAGGAAAGAACTCTAGCAACTGGGTGCTGGAGTGATGGAGTGCACACAATTACCACTGAGCAAACACAAACCTTGTGTTCAGGAGTATCTCCTGGACTGCTGGGTCATAGTCCCCAACCTGCACATCACTTCTCTCAGATCTGGCCAAGGATGATAAAAGTTCTTTAAGTTGGGTACAATGGATCTATAGTCCCAAATTGATACATACATTTGGCATCCTTGACCACATCTATGCGAACTGATGTGCAGCTTGTCTACTATTACCTATTACAATGGAGGAAACTGCCAACACATTGGGGCCACAAGTAGGACTCTATGACCTGATTGATGAATTCTGTGCAATGTGGGCAGAAACAATGGTAGAGGCAGAAATGTATACAGTAGGTAGTGAGGCCACTCTTGGGCCAGTGTGTCCTGACTCAGAGGACTGTCAAGCTCTGCCAAGGAGAAGCACGGGTGACTTGCCAAGCTTGAAGTGACCATACCAGTGCAATGTCTGACTAGTTTCCTACACGTACCAATGTCGAAAAACCTTACCAGAATATCATCACTACATCTCCATTCAGTGCATGAGCAGTGTATGTCTGAATATAGTGCTTCCTCCAGTGAAACCACCAGTGATGCAATGCAATTTATGCAAGTGATGCAAGCATGTGGTCTAGCCCAATCCGTCATGTTAGCTAAGGCACACGGCACAGAACCTGGGCATGGTATGGCAGAGGTCCAATACCTCCTTTAAGACTCTCCTAGGCTTTACACTGTGGCACAGGAAAAAAATCTTTCTGACTGGCATTGTGTGGAAGGACGTATTCTGAGCTGTGCACCAGCATCCTGTAAAATTTGGGCTGTCACAGGGTGTTTGGAGCCTGCCAGTGGTGAATGCAGGCTGGAATAGGCCAAATCAGATTCATGTCTGGATGCTGCTGAAGCCAGAGTTGAACGGTTCAGTTCAACAGTTGGCTTACTGTCGCAATGGAAATCAGGAGGCAGGATCAACTTCTTGGCTATAAAGAGGACCATGCTAAAGTGCATGAGCTTCTGGTGCATGCAGCTTCAGTTTCAGGATCAAAAATTTCAGCTAAGACAAAGCCAGGTTGTTCACAGGTCTAGGAAGGAACTCTGATTACTTTCGTGGTTTCATACTCTATTATAACTCATGGTTGGGCATGAAGTTGTATGAATAGCAAGTTGTATAATATGCAGTACTTGGGCCATAGTCTGCCTTGAATCACAGTATAAGTGTAGCAGCAGAATGTGATATGTAGCCACTGAGGATGGCTGAACTGGAGATTTCTTTCTCTACAATGGTCAGTGCCAAGACAGTAGACACATAACTCATCTTCTGGGGAAATTAGACACTGGCACTTATGTCAATCCAATCCGAAGCAGAGTACAGTGGAAACTAGCTAAGTTGGTAAAAAAAAAAAAACACTCGAAACGCTAGCAGAACGTACCCACAGACCCGCTAGTCCTACTAGGTTGGTTGAGGATGTGGGAGCTAGGGAGTTACCTGCAGAAAGAGAATCAAAATGTCCCAGTGGAGAGAATGAGAGTTTAGCGGGGGGAAACTCAGCTACTGTAATTACCCAAAGACCTGCTGATCAGCTAGGCATTGAGGTGTTAGGAAGTTTGAGCGGAGTTGTCGAGGGAAGGTAGCAGTCTGGCTAATGTAGTTCTCAACAGGCAGTGGACAGTAGATTACTCATCCATATTAGATATCCTTAGCCAGAGGCCTGCTAGTCAGCAGTCTTTGGGGGCTGTGGGGCTGAGCTGATGAAGTGCCGAGGAAGTTCCGGCTCTATGGAGATATAGGAGAACTGTGCAAGTTCAGTGGTGAAAGGTGCCATGTGGCATGGGAGGACCACTCAGCAATGCTAGTGCCACATATTCACAGGCTAATAGTCCACCAGATAAAAGGCGATGTGAATATTTCAGAGTGCCTAAGGAAAGTCACATGTAATAAGAGACTGTAAGGTGAGACCTGTACTGTTCACCAGAACAGTTTGTAGCTCTTGGACAGCACAGAAGTAATAGACAGTCATTCTAGCAAGATTCCCAATGAGGGAATTCGGCTCAATCTAGTAGTCATGGAGTTTGGAATAGTTCGAAAAGTATGAAATACACTCACTGCTGCCACGAGTGATGAGAGATCATAGGAGCCTATCACCAGTTTTACCGGACAGGTTATCTGTAGCTCTAACCATAGTCACAAACTTATAATCACAGATAGTACCAAGGTACACATGAATTCTGGCAGGTGCATGAGGCAAGAAGCAGAAATGGAAATCATATTCGGATGACAATAATATTTATATCAAATATTACATCATGTGTCTCGGCATGCATGTGCACACAAACAAAAAAAGGGTATCCAGTTGGCTAGGATTGGAGGAAATATTACTTATTTTTTTACAAGTCAAAGCTTCAATGAAAAAACTTTTAAACTGAAATTAAAGCTTTGTTGGAACATGCCTTCCATAATTATGCCAAATAAAACTTAATAGAATTTTTTTTCATTGGATGGTGTTTTGATAAGCATTCTCAAAAAGAATTTTTATGCTTTTTGTGGCAGACCATTAGGTCACATGAGAAAGTGATTTTTAAAGGTGCAATTTCCTTTCATCTGCTCTAGAGCCACAGGCAGGGAGGTGTTTGACTGGATCTTAGACCAGGGCTACTACTCGGAGCGTGACACTAGCAATGTTATCAGACAAGTGCTTGAGGCCGTGGCTTATCTTCACTCTCTCTGCATTGTGCACAGGAACCTGAAGGTAATATGCTGCTTTACTCCCATCAAGTGGCTACAAGTGGTATTACGCTAACAAGACAGGTGTACAAGTAGACAGAACGACAAATGGATGAATGTATTGCGGCACTGTGTTTTACTCAGTTCCTTATTATTTAAAAAAAATATGTATAATTGAAGAGCATTTCAGGATTTACACAGGACATGTATTTTGTGTTTTGGATAATTTCAAAATGTCCTGAAACTAAAGTAAAGATTTTCCTATATATAAAATATGGTTACCGTTCTCTTGACAACCTTGGACTATCTTCTCCTCCTCTCCTTTTTAGCTGGAAAACCTTGTCTACTTCAATCGTCTGAAGCACTCTAAAATCGTCATTAGCGATTTTCATCTGGCCAAACTGGAGAACGGTCTCATTAAAGAGCCTTGTGGCACTCCTGAATACCTTGGTAAAAACGATCACACACACAGGGCTGCTAGACATATGCACGCAAGATACAAAAGTTATATATAT
>JAOVYU010000022.1:8251186-8263226 GCA_025674565.1 Synodontis membranacea
TGAAAAATCTACTTGAGTAAAAGTATAAGTATGCATTATTTTTTTTACTTAAGTAAAGTATAGATACGTAAAAATTTTCTTAAGTACAGTAACGAAGTACAAATACTTCGTTACATTCCACCACTGTACACCATGAGAGCTAGCAGACTTGGAAAATTCAAGATACACTTGTGGTCATGTGCTTTCATAGCACAATGGCCTGTGTGGAAACAAAAACAACAAATTGGATTCTGGGGATGAGTGAGCTGGCCCTTTAATATATCACTGCTGCTGAAGGAACGTGTGGTCCTGATGTTTAAAAGCTGTAAGCTTCAGACAAGATTCAAATGAGAGACTTCTTCTAACAGTAATGCTGGCTCACTGGGGAGCAACCGATTGATTAGAACACACACACAGGCACACACACACACACACAAAACAGGGAAGTGCAGCACAGCAGGTGGGAAGTAATCAATGGAGGGGAAATGAAGTTAAATTAATATAAATGGATAATTTGACTAAAAGTATCATCTCTTCCAAGCAGGGCCGGCCCGTGGCATAGGCAGTATAGGCAAATGCTAAGGGCGCCATCCATCGAGGGGGGGCGGCAAAAATGGAGGAATCTACACGTTTTTACCCGTTGTCGGGGAGGGGGGGGGCGAGCGATCGCCGACGATGGTCAAAAACGTGTAGATTCCTCCGTTTTTGCCGCCCCCCCTCGATGGATGACGACGATCGCTCGTCTGTTGTCATGTCAGTGTGGAGCATGCGCCACGCCCCCCTCGGGAATGTACGTATCTGCGGACAGCATGCACATTCTTTCTGCTGCTCAGCGCGGAGCGCGCACCACGCCCCCCTTGGGAATGCATATGCCGCTCCCGTGGCCATATCTTGATAAAATTTTTATATTTTCTGAAAGGATTAAAGATTCATTTCATTTTAAGTGTGTGCTGTGTAGAGGAAGCTAGCTCTGCAAGCTAGACAGAGGCATTAGGTATTGTATGTGTTGTGGCAATAATGCAACAATGCAGTAGTTTTTTTTTACTTTTAATACTTAAGTATTTTTAAAAGCAAGTACTTCAGTACTTCAACCTAAGTAAAAATTTGACTGCACGACTTTCACTTGCGTTGGAGTAACATTTGACCAGTGGTATCTGTACTTTCACTTAAGTAATGAATGATGCATGAATTGCCATGAATACGTACAGTACAGTATATGGTATAAAGTAGGCAGAAACTTGGGTAGATATGGAATGTCTTGGAATGATGCTAAATAGCTAGTCGTGTCTCCTTTATGATCTCTATATGTTCAACTCTACAGTATATGTTATTAAGGCTTTTTCAAAATCCCTAATGGACTACATGGCCAAAGGTTTGTTGATACCTGACGATTGCACCCTTACATATTAACCAAACTGTTCCAACAAAGCTGGAAGCACAAAATTGGTCAGAATGACTTTGTCTGCTGTAGGTTTAAGATTTCCCTTCACTGGAACTACGATGTTTAAGCCTGACATATGACAATGCCCCTGTTCACAAGACAAACTCCATGATGACATGGTTTGCCAAGATCGTTGTGGAAGAACTGCGTTGAATGGCGATTGTGCACAAGTCCTTTCATAGCCATAATTTTTTTTAGAAACACTTAAATAAAGCCATCAGACTATTTGCTGCTTCTGTTGCTGATGTTGTCTTGCTGTATACACTTTGTACTACAAGCTACATTTGCATTGATGGAAGTAGGATAACAGCTCCACACACCAGTTCAGCCTGAGCAGCTCGTGTCCTGGGAATTATTTGAGTCTGCAAATGAAGAGTGTTATTCCAAAATACATTATATCCATTTTGGTAATTTACATTTACATTTAAGGCATTTAGCAGATGCTCTTACCCAGAGCAATGTACAAGGTGCTTTGTAGTCAAAAACATTTCCACATTAATAAAACCATGCTTAAGTGCCAATGCCAATAAGTGTCTACTAAAAAAGAAGTTAGTGCCCTACAGGGTGTGCAGATTTATTTATTTATTTATTTATTTAAATTTCAGTCCAGGTACTCTTTGAAGATTACGTTTGTTTGTTTGTTTGTTTGTTTGTTTGTTTGTTTGTTTAAGCCCACTAGACAAGTATTCTATGTGATATTCTTTATTGTTTAAGCACAGGCACATGTGCAGACTTATACTTTATAAATGAATGCAAATATGCTGTATTGCAATATTGCACATTTTTGTATAAAAGCAATATATTAGAAACAATATTTCCATCAGAAACAGAATGTGATTGTTATTAAATATAATTATTTAATTTTTAACGTCACATTAATTCTGACATAAAAGAATCTATAGTAGCATAAATTATGCACTAAGAAGAAAAATAACGTTGCTCTGTTCAAATAATCAGCCAGTATTTAGAATCCAAACAAGACCATTTGCACTTTACTCCGGACTGAATCGTATCTCTTGAGTTACATTTTTTCCGCCTGTATGGCAGCCATTTCATGTCCATGTCTGTGGAGGAAATCCAACACAAGCAAACCTCATCTTACTGAATGAGGTACTGATTAGGTGATCACCTGAACCAAATCTTATTTCTCAAGGAAAAGTATAAATTCACTGCTGTATATCCTCTTGCAATAGGACCAGATGACAAAAACTGTGCTAGTAGTACCTTAAATCTAATAAGAATACAAACATATCTATTCATCATGCCAAATGAGCTAAAACAAAAAGTTTTCAGTGAAAAAAGTAGTGTTCAATTCTGGCTTTATTAATGGCGGATACAAATGACTGCAGTTGTTTTAAAACAAACACTTCATTACTGCAGAATACAGGTATGGTTAAATCTTGCACTCTTGCAGGGTCTTTGGTTTTGTCACTACTGAGAAACCCTTAAAGGTTCTATGTATGGTACAACAACAGACGATTTTTTCAGTAGAAGCTAAAACCCATAACCATTTAAATCATAAAGAATATTTTTCTCAGCGAGTACGGCGTACCATTTCAAAGACATCATAAATCAACTGAACAACGCGTTCATGCGATTTCTACATGGGTTCTTGATATACTATAATGAAATCTAAGTGCTTATTTCTGCTTATTCAACAAAACCTGTGGACAAGCGGGAAGAAAGAAGATCTTTTATCCGGCTTTAAAATCAGTAAATCATATTGTCATCAATATTTCTTGGGCAAGGCTACAGTGCGTACAAAACCAACTGCACAGTTGAAGCGACTTTGGTTTCACATTTGCTTTAATGAAAGCTTGCTTTTTTTATTTTTTTTGCTTTTTTTTTCTAAAGGAATTTAAAGACATTATGATTATGATGACAGATGTTCTGATATACTCACGGAACGTTTCAACCAATCAGAGACATCTTTAAGGATTAGTAATGGTGACATCATTGCAGCATCAGTACCATATGTCATTTGATTATTCTGGACAAAGTAGATCATTCTTATTCTACATGCACACATATTGTCACACACCCAACTACCCCATACTGAGAGCGCAACATCTGGATCAGATAATATGAGACTGTGTGCTGCCGAGGCATGCATTCTAATGGAACTTCCAGGTTGGAATGTGTGACAGAAACGTCAGTTTGTCACACACGCCAGGAGTGTAACACAATGACACTGTGCATATCTGTTTAGTGCTCCCATTATCTGTATATGTATTTGGATTTAAATCTGAAGTGGGCATGTCCTGAACTAGAAGGTTTTTTTTGTTAGGGTTGGAAACTCTCATGGAAACTCTGGAAAGCACCACGGATTTGTACTAGAAGTACAAATGCCAGCAATGTCAATATGAGCTACATCACAACATCCCAAAAATATAACCAGACTAGTAGCTTAATTCTAAGTACCCAGACCCTGAGCAGGTTGCTGTAAATGCATCATCCAGTACCTCACACTCATTTTAATAAATTTGTCGTTCTTTGTTCTGTAAGCTTCGTATCTGTTTATTTCGAATAATATGATATGCACACGTAAAGTAGTTTACAGAAATTATTGAATTCAGTCATACACTACCAGCCAATATAATTGATTGTCATACTGTACATTGCACAAAGCCACAGCAAGCAAGTTACAGTACGTTCCACAAAGTTGTCAGATGGCATAGCATAAAGATATGGTGCAGTAAATTAAGTGTTTTTATCAACTGTACGCATAGTTCGTACATTTTAGGGTAAAAAAAAAAAAAAAGTGGAAAAAAACAGGTTGGCAAAAAAAAAAAAAAAAAAAAATGCCATTTCGAAGCAAAATCTCTAATTTAAGAATAAATGTGTGGGACATAAAATGCTATGGACAGTCCAGAATTTTTTTTTGTAGATTATTATACATGAGCTATTAAATTTTAGCTAAATGTTTTTTAATCAGTGTCATAACTTTTCCATAACCTTATTGCATTACCAACGTAATTATATTGCTAAAGTTTAAAATGTAGGTTGTTCATCATCTGACAGGCTGTTCAAATAAAAGGAGACCCAAAGCTAACAGAACAAAAGGTTAGTTACGTGCTGAACTTTTATTCTAATTATCGAAATAGATTTGGACACTGTTCAAATCGTTCGTTTCAGCTGTGTTTCTAAACGTTTTTTACTGCACTTGACAAATTTCATCTCAAATCAGTGTTCTCTATTCATTTAAGCTCAATTTGAATGGAGCCTGCAATAGTGCTCTCTCTCTCTCTCTCTCTCTCTCTCTCTCTCTCTCTCTCTCTCTCTCTCCCCCATAACTAAATGATTTCAACATATTTTCTGGTTTGAAATCCTTGGTTTAACTCAGTCTTTCTTGCCTTCAGTCCATTTCCCATGTCATTAGAGCATGGAATTTTGTAGATGGAGTCTCCAGCTCGTATTCAGAGCATGTGTCTGCATTGCACACTGGTTTCTGGTCCAAATAGGAGTCTGTCTGTCATTTTCCGGGGGCACAATGAGCCGTAACATGGGTCTCACATGGGGATTCTGATGGGTGCTTTGACAGGAAGAGGATTACACAACACAGTTGAGAGAAGAGTGATTCCCCAAACAGGACGGTGGGGCATTTTGAAAACGAAGCCATTGTTTTCGTTCGGGAGACTCCCTGGTCAAATGTGCCATGATTAGATCCATATGTGTCTGCAGAAATAACACCGATGGTGGTTAAATACGGAGAAGAAGCATTGTTCCCGTTGACATTCATTCTACTGTAGCTGCACATACAGTATATACTATTTCTCAATGCCATGTGAAATCCCATTGTGATAATATATGGCTCTCGTGCGAATCTAAAATAATACTCCTCATAGAGTCTACTACATACGTTAATAGGCGTATATAAATATATGCATATAATGTACAAAGGCTTTTATGGAGCGAGCAAATCCAAAGTTAAAACAGACACAACTCTTTTGTACTGCTCCCACAGAAAAAAACTTTAATGGCCCAGTAACGCATTCAGGTTTTCTACAGATGGAAAATAAATTCAGTTCTTCCATGAAATGAATAAATGAGCCCTACTGGACCAGACAGCTGTATTTGTAGTTTATTTGCAGTGAAAATTCTTCTTCTGGGGAAAAAAATTAAGATGATTGCACAAAATATTAAATCTGATATGTCACATTTTTACTCTGAGTGATAAGAATATATTTGAACTATAGTATTGTCTCTCAAACGTATGCAGCTAAATTATATTATTATATTATTATTATTATTTTTTATAAAGATATGAGACTTTATCATGGATGATAGTCCGAAGAAAGTCTTAAAATAAACTTATATGTCATTTATTAAATTTACAGTTAGTTCTTTATCCTGGTCAAGGTCGCAATCTGTCCCAGGAACACTGGTTGCAACTCAGGTATACAGTCTGAGTATCCATTTGGAAAACTGCAGTCCAAGCTCAAGGTTTTACAGACAGCCACAAAAACAAGTACCCCGCGCAGCCAGATAATTCTCCTGTAAGCAAAAAAACATGCTGCGCTTTGAAAAAACCTCACACCAAGAAACACAGTAAGATCTGAACAAACATTGGCAGTGCTGTTCCAAGATGGAGAAATGTATTTATTTGGACGGGGATGAAGCTGGGTGTAGAATTAGCAGTGTTCCTCCTGGACAGAAATGCAATCTGTACAAAGCTTTGAATCGCTTGAATGGCTGGCTTATCATAACGAGCCAGAGTAAATACATTTTTATGGCTTAGACTTATAAAGACAGGTAAAGAAATGATTTCAGTGAACCTCGTTTCATCAGATTTGATTCTGAGGCGGAGCTTTGTGGACATGGGCACATTTCATGATTTGGGGATTGTTCAAGTTATATAGCTATATTGCAAATATTGCTTCAGTTTTGTTGAACTGTAAAGTCAGAGACCTAATCTTTGTCAAATTTTGACTCACCTTGTCTAACTTCTATGAAGGCCTCAAGGGAAATTGAAAGGTGTTTCAAGGTTTCCTCATTCACGCCTTAAGAAAAGTGCACCACAAAAACCTAGGTGACTTTTTGCACCATAGACACACACAGTATATCACAATAACAGAGACCACTGAAACCAGAAACCAGCATTACAGAGCTACAGATGGAACAGCACAAGCGTGAAGCTCCGTAAAGTATCACTGTAACATTATGAGTGGTTTAGAGATCACTGAAGCTCATATTAAAGGATAACGCCACCATTCTCACTTGCAACAGCTCATATCTAGTCAGCTGAGACAAGGTCACAAGGTTTAGGTGACATATATTCAGTCACACATGCCTGTCATTAATAGCAGAATAATTTTCATTTACACCCTTTAATATATACCAGTAATACAGTTTCATTCTGGAATATGTACGTAAGGAATACTCTACCATAACTGACTCTAATGTACTTTATATTACTCATATACTGTCATCATATTTTGTAGCAGTGAAACTCCTAAAATATGTTATATTTATATATATTATATAAATAGTGAACGGCATTTAGTGTGTGAAGAAAATGTAATTATATCATTGGAACCTTTAAGCACTGGCTAAAGTGATCTGTACTCAGGCGTCTGTGAGACAGCTGTTTGAAATAAGACTCTCACCAGAGAAGTTTTGCGAAAATCCCAACGAAGTCTGCGCGCTTCGGTACAGAGAGGAAGAACTGCAGATCACCACTGTATTATCTTTTTTACCCATTTAAATGCTAATGAATGTTGGGTTCACATGCTAGTATGCTAAAAGTAGTGGTTCGAGGCTGGATACACCCAGGATAGGCTCCGAATCCACTGCAACCTTGACCAAGACAAAAGCAACTACTAAAAGAATGAAAAAAAAAAAAAAAGTTCAATTCATAGTACAGGTATTACTATGAGGTCCTTTGAACAGTACAAAAAAATTTTACCCAGCTTTTTCAATATTTGTTCTAAATGTTGTTTTTCAATTTAGTGCAATGGATAAATAATTACACTATAATTATATAATAATCCATATACCAGAATGTATATTTTTTATTGTATATTTTTTCTTAATCGTGGTGCACTGGCCTACCACACACACACACACACACACACACACACAAACACACACTTCTGGTAAATCTGCCAGTGACCATGCATGTCGGCTTCATGTCTGCCTCAGTGTGCTTGGTATATAATTTGTAGGAAATTCCTCCATTGTAGTCAAAGTCATGTTTATATATCTCACTATGCACATATCTATTACCTGAAACATTCTCAGTCAATTTTAGTCTATAAAGCTGCCGCTGTTCCTTGACACACTCGTCCTCCGCTCTGACTTTACACACTCCACTTCAGTCATGTAATCTTTATGGAACATACAGTACAAGAGACTGGAATTTTTTTTCTTTCTTTTTTTTTTCCAGTGAACATGCACATTCTGACAGTTTAATGGGAGAACTGTTTCCCGCTGGATCCTTCCACTTTCCCACTCGCTTAAGCAATCGTTCTGCAAAGGCAGAACCCCACTTACAGCATGCACTTACTGACAAATCTAATTTCCTTTAGTCGGGGGGGAAAGAACTGTCTCTTATCTTAAGCCCCATTTTGATTCAGTCTAAAGTGCACAGCTGGCTAGATCATCCCAACAGATCAAGATTGGAAATTGGATTCTGAAAAGTCATGTGAGAGCCGTGGAACATCATTTGCGTTTTAAGGAAAAGGCACCGCAGCTATAGCCTCTACCTATACCATAACCTGTGCGTAGCAAAGATTATACAGACACGTAAGAAGATAAGGGTTTTTTTTTTAGGCACAGACAGGTGGCAGAGAAAATGTCTATATGTACAGCAGATCCTCAATATTCTCAGATTCTCATACATTCGGGTCATCAGTAGTTAAGTGCGTATGAAATAGAAAGGGAGTTGCTTTTACGCAGCTCTGCGCTGTCCTTCGGCAGTCAGATGAATGAGAAGTGGTTCTGAGATAATGAGCTACTTTAGTGTGCTCTGGGTGGTAATTGCCTCGGCTGGTGTGTGAAGATCAAGGCCGCTCCATGTCTCTGTATCACTGTCATCCCGTTTCGCACCTGTTGTGTGTGCCTGCAGGAATCATTCTACTGCTCAAAAATTCGCCTTTTTTTTTGTCTTCCTATGAACGATAGTGGGGCAGGATTCTGTGTCTGGAATTCAGTCCTCCTCTTGCACAGATATATACATATATATATTTTTAATCCCTCTGATGCCTTGTCACTGCTAGCATGCTTGCAACACAAGCACAATGAGTCATTTTGCTTATGAACACATCAGATTTCTGTCTCTAGCTCTTAGCATCTCTTACTCCCATGCACACACACACACACACCAGCAGACAGTCAGGTGTTGAAGGAAAGGACATCCCCTCCCCCATTTTATCTCCATCTTGGCATTTTTTCAGTTCTCTTATCAGAGAGAGAGAGAGAGAGAGAAAAAGAATGAGAAACACTTGTTCCCACATTTTGGCTATAAAGGGACGGGGCAGAGATATTTGCTGTCAAAGTCAGAAATGTTGTGATATATTGTGATTGGGAGCTGCACATCATGTTAGGTAATGCTGCTTATTTCACACTTTTTCAGTGCTTGTTATGAAATACTGGCTTTAGTTGTCAGGTTCTATTAAATGTGTTCATCGCAAGTGTATTTTTGGCTAGAATGTTGTACGCTTAATATGACAATGTCTCGAGACACCATACAATGTGAATGACAAAATAGCATTAATTTTGTTATAGTAATAGACTACATCTCATCTATATGTAACAAAGTATTATTAATCAACATAGACTGCATTCGAAAATAAACCCTTTGTGAACCCTTTTGAATTGTCTACATTTCTGCTTAAATATGACCTGAAACATCATCATATTTTCACACAAGTCCTCAGAGTAGATAAAGGGAAGCCAGTTAAATAAATGAGACAAAAATAATTCACTTGGTCATTTATTAATTAACCAAAATGATCCCAATATTACATATCTGTCAGTGGCAAAAGTATGGGAACCTCTGTGATTAGCAGGTAATTTGAAGGTGAAATTAGAGTCAGGTGTTTTCAATCAATGGGATGACAATCAGGTGTGAGTGGGCACCCTGTGTTAATTAAAGAACACAGATCTATCAAAGTGTTGAGATGTTTATGGAAGTGTATCATGGCACGAACAAAGAAGATTACTGAGGATCTTAGAAAAAAGGCTGTTGACACTCATCAGGCTGGAAAGGTTTACAAAACCTAAACCTACAAAAAAAATCTCTAATGTGTTTGGACTCCACCAATCCACAGTGAGACAGTTAGTGTACAAATGGAGGAAATTTAAGACCATTGTTACCATCCTCAGGAGTGGCCGACCAACTATGAGCAAGGCGTGTAATAGTCGACCAGGACACAAAGGACCCCAGGGTAACTTCTAAGCAACTGAAGGCCTTTCTTGCTAATCATAATTACACTTTATACTTTACTCAAGTATACTATCTTGCAAATTAGTTCTTATTTTCTGCCTATATACTACATTTTGCTTGCTTGGTTTATTTTACACGAAATGACTTTGTTTGTCTTTCTGATTCTATTTAGGTCACTGATGCTTGTATTAGATCTACTTAAACCATGTTATTATTCCACTGTCATGTTAAATTTTCAATTCTGTTTGGTCAGAAGGTGTTAGTTCATTTTCTTTGGCAGCAGCTCTGACAGCAATGCAGGTTTATATTCATTTTCTTGTTCTAATATTCTTATATAGTAGCTATAGTAAGGACTTTCACAGGGACTGTTTGGCAGATGTTTCGCATGAAATGTGTAACCATATTTAGATAAAAGTGTGACGTATCATTGATTAATACATTAAAATTAGCTGTGGTATAAGAGAATAAAAACACTTTGACACACTAAGTAGGGCTGCCGAGGTTGCTTCAAAAGACTTTTTACAGTCTTTGCATCAAGGATTTTGAGAAGTCTGTATGACAGAGGTAGTATTTTTTTTTTTTAACCTATATCTCATTTGACATTGGCATTTGTGGTTTACATGCAGTCACACAATGTTCAAGTCAACTAGCTACACCATATTGTTGAAAAAGAGAATATCAGATTTTTTTTCCCCAGAGCCCCATCAAACTGAAAATTACCAAAGACAAAGCACAGAATGTCAAATTGTACATAACAGGTATGCTGCTAAAAAACTCCAGCATCCCACAATTTACACTGTCTTCCCATATCCGTGACTGTTTGCATCCCAGAGTGTTTTTTATTCCCTGAATAATATACTGTATAGTGATAGATTTGTTATGCTAAATATATAGGTACCTGGCTGAATTTCAGACAGCCGTGCAAAGTCTATGAAGAAACATGCACTTAAGTTACTGATTAGACTTTCATTAGAGGTGCAGTGGTTAGCACTGTTGCCTCACAGTAAGAAGGTTCTTGGTTTAAACCTTCTTTATAATTGGGGCCTTTCTGTGTGAATGTTGCATGTTTGCCCTGTGCCTGTGCGGGTTTCCTCACATGCAGATTAGGTCAAGCAACAGATTAGGTCAAGCAACAAGTCCAGATTGCCAGTATTGTGTATGGTTGTTTGTCTCTCTGTGATTGATTGGTAACTTGTACAGTGTACCTCACCTCATGCTTAAAGTCATTGGGATTGGCTCCGTCTTCCCTGTGGCCTGATGGACTTTCATTAATGCACATTTGATGTCAGCTAATATATGGAATAGTCAGTGAAGTACAATATACAACTCGTCGTTCTTTCTGTGTTTTCAGTACAATGCAAGATTATTTTAATCAGAAACAGAAATGCATAAAACCAAAGCAAACAATCAGATCAGATGAGAAGTCCAAAAGCAATCCAAAAGTAATCATATAATATTGCATTTGCTGTGCATTTAAAAGATTACATTACTGGATATATTTTTAGTGATGTAATGTGCAATCAGTGCTGGATTGCATTTCCTGAGTAATCTATCCAATACCCATAGTGATGGAATAAATGAATCCCAGAACCTGTCATCTGCTCCAGACTTTTCCTTTGTAGCTGCATACCTTATCTTATTACTTTCACCATTAATTATTAAAAATGGTAACTGAATAATAAATCTAGCAGTTTAAGGGGTTAAGAGAGGTGTAGTGAAAAGGAAAGTGCACTTTAGATAGACAGATTGTTTCCAAAGCCGCTTTACTGGGTCAGAGGAGCATCTGGGCCAAATTCTCCCCCATTCTGTCTCTCTCTCTCTCTCTGTCTCTCTCTGACTGGTTTAAATTAAATTCTATTCTGGACACAAACAAGCAAGACTTTTCTCTAAAAGATGTGTGTCTGCATTCACCACTTTACTTCACTTCACTCAACTGATGCATGACTGGCATCGCTTTGGGTGTGCTTGACTTGTTTGCACAAACCTTGTAAAACTCATCACAGACAGACATACAGACAGACGGACAGACACACACACATTCACCCACACACACAGTGGTCGGGGCCTTTGAAACCACACCATGTATTGAAATCAACTTCAAATCAAAACTTCAAAAGGCAGCATTGCAGTGAAGTTCCTACCAGCCTTCTGCCAGAAAAGCCACAGCAAGTCTCACATAATCCCCTGTGCTTTGTATTAACACGCAACCTTTCCCTAAAAGATATATATATATA
>JAOVYU010000022.1:8270503-8280626 GCA_025674565.1 Synodontis membranacea
CCCCCCAAAAAAAAATAAAATAAAATCTAGTAGATGTTGGTAATTTACTAATTTCCTATCTGCTATACTGTGGAATTGATTCTTCAGAATAGATCTGTCCGAGAGAATGATCGAATTTGGATTCAAATTGTGCAAATTCAGATTTAAGGCTTCAGTTTCCAGAGGCCGGTGTAACCTGTCTGAGCATTAACACTCTCCCCCCCAACACCCCTTGCTCTTTGTCATCTGCAGGGCTGACTGTTTCTCCATGTGTTTGGACACAATGATTGTGCAGAGCACGAGGGATTTGTTTCTGGGGACCCTTCTGGTTTCTGTGTTCTCAACTGTATTAGTCCAGAGCAACCCATTTGCCTCCCTGCCTCCTCTGGCAGCTCCTCGGATCTACCTGTCCTTTAAAGGTAAGATACACAAACCTGATCTGATGGAATTCTACCAAGCGAAGCCGTTTTTTTTTTATACTGAATTTCACGCTACGAAGTCACAAGGAATAAAAACAATACCCAGCCCTCATCCTAATCCTGTATAAGCATTCATACAGATTGTAAAAAAAAAAAAAAAAAAATTCATGAGCCTGCAGTCGTGAGACTATGCTTGATATTTCCCTACTTAGGGGTTCAGATTTGCCACACTTCTGACGTTTCTGATTTATGACTCTTTCCAATCTGGAAGCTGTTGGTGCGGTTATGTCGTCCGAGGAAGCTGCAATATTCAGTGGTTTCCTGTTTCAATTGCTTGTGCAACTGCTTAGTAGGCTGCTTCTTGGCAAGAGCCGTGGCTACTTGGATCGAGATCGTGTGGGAAACATGCAATATTAGTTAGCACTCGCTGTGTTTTCAGGCTGCAGTACAATCAAGGCCACACTCCACACACTTCTCGCACATGTGTCATGAGTGTGTGTTTCCTAGCCCATTAAGCTTCGCTCCATTTCCATAGCTTGTGTTTCTGTGGTCGGAGACTTCTTCTGTAATAGAGTTTAGGTTTCACTGGGTTTGTGGGTGAAGTGCTGAGCATGGCAGCTCCCTTCGTATTCATACATGCTTCAATTTCTCAGTCAGTCAGTCTACTACAACTCCTTTTGCTTAGCTAGTTTACGTTTGCGTTTTTATGCTATTAAGTTGCTTTAATTGCCGTTTTAACATGTGGTTTGGGGGAGAGTCTGTAGTCTGACCACAATGAGCCTGTTTGCTGCCTGGTTGATTTCGGCAATGCACTTTGTTTTAATGTTCTTCAGAATGGCTTGCTTTTCAAGATCGCCTCCTGCAAACACTTCTACTCTTCAGTCAGTTTCTTCTTTGTTCTAATAATTAGGGGTACAGATGGCCAGTCTAATTAAATGCAGATTTAATTAATTTATTTTATTATTTATTTTTTTTAACTTTATAAGATTTAATGGGTGTAAAATGGTCAAGTGTTATTTTAAAATAATATCCTGTAGTCCAGGCACAACAAAGGCAAGAAATGGAAATATAAGATTTGACCATTGACCAGACAGCTTATTTAAATGATGACTGACAAATGTTCAGTTATTGCTAGTTGTTCTTGCGTATTTTTTTTCCTTTCTTGTTTTCTGAGTTCTGACTTGGCATGGAAACGTAAAGCTTTTGCCCATGTGACCAAACTATAGCACCATGTGCCAAAATATATATCAGAGAACATACTAGTTACGTGCGCACAGGGGCCAACTCAGCTTGGCAGCAGGCATGAAGAATTTCTCACAGAAGAGTCTGGAAATTTTCACTAGACTGCACTGTTACTAAAGGAGGCAGATATAAATGACTAAAGCTAAAGATATGACATAATGAAAGTGTGCCTTGTGATATATGCCTTTTAGGCTTGTTGCTTCTGACACACTCGGTCCTTTTTCTCTGCTTCAAAGAGGCATGTTTTCTACTGGTTTAACTGACTAGGGTTGTGCAGATCAACCTTTGAACACTTTTAAGCAAAAAAGAAAAGACTTTAGCAATTCTTATCTGCTTTAAGTATTGATTTCAGGACTGCAGTTGAACTGCTCACTTAAACATTTGATTAGTGAGGAAATGGCGGTTATGACATGCCCAGCAGTACATCATCTTGTCGTCTTGCTCGGACGTTCTCTGTCAAAAAAAAAAAATATAGTCGAAAAGAAATTTGAATGTCAAGGAGCTGACTTTTATGGCAATACTGCCAAAGAAAACAAGAAGCTTTTAGGGGATTATCCCCTGCTAACACTCCCATCAGCATTCACATAGACATCTAGTGACTAGACCATATCATCGACATATGTGTGCGTGTGTGCGTGTGTGCGTGTGTGTGTGCGTGTGTGTGCGTGTGTGTGTGTGTGTGTGTGTGTGTGTGTGTGTGTGTGTGGAACTGAAAACTGACTTGATCTGAACGTAGAGGAACCCTGCCAGGTCAAGTCAGTTTTCGCCTCCGGTGGCGTCTACACGTTGAGAAGGGAGAGATGCCACTGTCTTTCTCATCCCTTTTCACATTACATGCTGTCTGGGCCGGCGGTACATATGAGGAAGCCAAGATAAAGCACGTCTGAAGCTTACGGTCTAGGGCTCCTATTTACAGGAGTTTCGAGCCCTCTATCATCTCACCGCCAGCTCAAGTTTAGGTGTGCGCCTTCATGTAGGTTTTCATTTCAAGTACGTTCTTGCTTTCTCTCCTCTTTCTGCACCCTGACAGCCCCCCCCACCCCGCTTTTCTTGCTTCCGCCTTTTGTTTTCCAAATCCCATCTATTTTCCCCAAAGATATCCCAGAGGACTTTCAGCGTCCCACTGCGACCCAGGAGTGTGTGCGTCCATGTAACCACTCAGTTTTGACATGCTGGTGGATTTATGGACATGTTTCTGCATATCATATCCATGTTTAATGGTTAGGAAAAACACCTAAGGCAGATTCAACAGTTTGGCAAGAAGAATGCACCGCTTGTGATTGAAAGCGCCGCTTCGAGCAAATCTTGCGCATATTGTTTTCAATTCGAATTCCAGTACTCAGAATCTTCAAGTAGCAGTAGACCCACGGCATGTTTTAGACATGCATTCTTGAAAAGGCAGCACTGAGCTTTGCACAGATGTTTGCAGTGTGTCCAGAGCAATGCACAGATTATCATAATGAAAGACTTGCTTGCTGCAGAATTTCTTTCTTAAGTGCTTGTCTAAGTGTGTAAGTGTTTCTGGCTTCTCCAGTATAAGCTTTTAATGTGCGCTGCAGCCTGAGCTTGCTTAAGTGCACTGTCTGAACCACGTTGTTGTATATGAAGGTCCCTATTGTTTTTTAAGGCGTGGGCGTGTTGAAGCTGCCGCTGTATTATCATCTGAGATATGGGATCTGTGAGAAATTGAAGGAGTGACCACACAGACTCAAGCTAACACTGTGTCTGGAATCGCTCTTTCGCTCACTTGTTCAATATTTACTGTACAGACTGTTCTATGTACTGTAGAGTGTTATATAGGACAGCAGAAACTGACTGTCATTGGACTGAATTCACTATGTGCTTGTCTAAGTGCTCTGAAAACACATGGTCATGACCTGCTATTACATAAATAATTTGCACATTGCAAATTACTTAGCAACCTGAAACCACAAAAAAAAAAAAAAAATACAGAAGTGATTTCTTTATAAAATACTCCCTGAATAAATAGCAGTAAATACAGTAAAATTCTGTTATCTGTTATTAACATTTATTGATGATGTGTTATGTTGTCATATTGTCTTTGGCAATGTGTAGGTCAAGAAGATAAGAGGGGCTCCACTAGACCTTGTGCGTGCGTGACTGTGTGTGTGTGTGTGTGTGTGCGTGTGTGTCTCGGTGCATATACACTTGTGTGTCTTATCCAAATAACCCCCTGACTTATGGTGCAGGCAAGATAAGACCTGATAATAGATTTGTAGATATCTGGCAAAAGCTGCTTCAACTTTTTGCTCTTTGAGGGCTTCTCATATAAGATAAGTGGTCAACCTTAAAGGCTCTTAGGGACAGATTTAAGAATTGTTTATATTGTATGTAGTAGCTGCCTGAGGCTCTGTGACTGCAATGCCCATAAAATAGGACATACAGGACCCTCCGAAAGTACAAGGCCGGTATAAAAATTTTTTTTGCTATCAAGTGAAGACAGGTTCCAGTTCGCCCAATCTTTGGGTGAGCAAAAGTACAGGAATGGATGTTAAAATAATTAATAAATAGTAGAATTTGAAAAAGTGGAATCTTAACGTATTAATAAATAACACGTAATATGTAGTCAATTATCCGTTATTTGCAATAACTGCATCAAGCTGGCGATCCACTTACATAACCAAACTGTTGTATTCTTCTTTTGTGGTGCTTTGCCAGACTTGTACTGTAGCTTCTTTCAGTTGTTGTTTGTTTCTGGGAAGTTTCTCCATTCAGCATCCTCTTCAAAATGTATACTTAATTGTGTTAAGGTCGGATGATTGACTTGGTTAGTCTAAAACCTTCCACATCTTTCCCCTGATGAAGCACTATGTTGTTTTGGCAGTGTGTTTTGGGACTTTCTTTCTCCACACTCTGGCATTTCTGTCACTTTGGTAGCAGTTAATCGTGGTTCAAGAACTTTTATGGATTCCACTTGGGCTTTCCAATTCATGCTGCTGATGAGTGGTTTGCATCTTGTGGTGTGGCCTGTGCGTTTCTGCTCTTGAAGTCTTCTTCAAATGGTGGATTGTAATACCTTCACCCCTGCCCTGTGGAGGATGTTGGTTATGTCACTGACTGCTGTTTGGAGGTTTTTCTTGGCAGCTTGCACTATGTTTCTCACCGACCAGTTTGACGTCTGTGACAGTGATTGTTTTTCCCTATGTCCTCAGCTTCAGAATGGCTTACCTTTCCCCCATAGACAGCTCTCTGGTCTACATAGTGGTTTATCCTTTTTTTTTTTTTTTTTTTTTTTTTTAGCAATAAATGCAGTCGTCTCAGTTGAAACCCGGCACTCAAGCCAAAAGTAGAAATTCATTGCTATTAAGTGTTTAAACATTCAGTCTAACAGGGCACAACTGGGCAACAAGAAACACCTGTCAGTCACTTGATCAAGTATTTTTAATCACTTGAAAAATAGGTCAAGCAAAAGATGCCATGTTTTAAGTTGCAGAAAACACCTATATGTAGATATCAGGAAATGAAAGCTAAAACTCTGATCTATCATTTTATAACCATTTTTTTTTTTATCTCAAATCCAAATGTCTTCAATGTATATCAAAATGAATTGGCATTTCTGTTTCAATACTTTTGGAGGGGATTATTAATCAATTGTGAAAATAGTTGCATTTGTATTGTGCTGCTTGTTTGTGGTTATACAGCAGGACTGGTCTGCTTCTCAGCGCAGAGAATAAATGATTTATAAAGCCTCAGCAGTCTAGTAAGCTCTAATAGGCTTAGGCAGAATACACCACCTAGGGTTTACATCTGTGACCACATCAGGGCACCGTGTGTGTGTGTGTGTGTGTGTGTGTGTGTGTGTGTGTGTGTGTGTGTGTGTGTGTGTGTGTGTGTGTGTGTGTGAAATTGGGGTCCACAGTTTACATGTGTGACCTTATCAAGCCATTACGTCTGTGTGTTTGAATTGGAGGGGCACCCATTTCTATCCCCAAACAAGCACTAATGATGACCAATTGATGTGTGCCAGAGGCTGGGATCCAGCGTTAATTGCTCACCGTTTCTGTGTGTTCAAAGTCGCTTAAATTCAAAACACTTAACTCATCTTACCCACAGCACCTCCCGTGCCCCCTTTTCCTGTGTGTGGTCACTGAAACACCTGGAATCGTAATTTGACTATGATCTGAAAAAAAAAAAAGAACAAACCATGCAGACCCTCAGCTGGAGTATTCCCACAAAACTTAAATTTTTTTTTTATAAAAGTCATTGTGTTTTCCTTTCTTTTCTCTTCAGCTGACTGTATATCCAAGCATTTCTCAATTTTATAAAAACGAATTGGCAAAATGGCGGATGTGAACATACGTGCGTTTCTGCCGTCTCTGGGCATGGTTAAGGAGAAAAGACTGTAAGGTCGTGGCCGATTTTGCCTGTGCATGGAAAACAAAATGTACCGAAACAGCAGCATATTGGATATATTTAACATTTGATGGTCACTCATACGTTCTTCTTGAGTAATTTCTTTACCATATTCAGGGTCACGGAGATATTTAGATTGCAGATTACTTTGCTTCTGTGTCAGTCCAAACAGTGCCTAAGAGTCCCCTGTGGCCATGTTTACAGTATGTTTAGATATATCTAGTTTCAGAACTGCAGTTTAGCTGGCCTATGACAACATGTAGTCAAAAAAAATCCAGAATAAATTTTCATTTCTCTTTGTCCCATCACTTCTTGATCAACAAACCGAAATGAATGTCTAGTCTGGTCTCTGGAACACATTGGACATGCAATTGACAGCACCAATAGCTGTGTCCTTCACACCTTTGACTCTCCAATTATCCTAATTCACTACGTATTAAAATGCCATGGGGCAGTATTTACTCCTCTGCTTTAGCTGCATGGCCTTTGAGACTGGATTGTGTGTCTGAAGGCAGGGTACGGCGGTTCTATCTTCAGACTAATAGCGCTGTTTTGTTATGTTCCCACCACGCTCTCTTAATTGGCCTGTTGTAATGGTGATATTTATGGAAATGTATTTGCCCCAAAGCGTCGTTTTCACTCTCGCTTTGATGGAATAAGGTGGAGAGGAAGAAAGAAAGAAAAGAAGAAAAAAAAAACCTGTGTAAAGATGTTTTGTAGGCATGAATGGTGAGAAAATTGTCTTCCTGCAATAAGAGAGAGAAACAATGAGAGAAGCAGTGAATTATACAGGTAGTTTTATGGTTAGGGAAATAACACTAACAATACCAATAGAAATTATGAGAGACTACTAGCTGAAAAGATTACACACACACAAGCACTTTGATCCAGTGTCTCTGTGAAAGACAAATCTCTGTCTTCATTCAATCATTTGAATGGTCCCCTGGTCTGTGAGAGTCTGTCTGTCCTACACCAAAGACATGGAACAATATAAATAAGGACCGGTACCTATCTATCCACAGCTTAGTTAGCTCTCTTTTCACCTGAATCATTTGAGGAAAGGTGTTACAGAAAGAGAGGGATTATGCGTGTGTACATGAGTCTGCATTCGCCTTTGTGTGCCTGTCTACCTGGCTGCCTCTCCGTGTCTCAGTCTGTCTCTTTGTCTCGGGTAGTGTCTGGACAGCAGGAATGAGATCCCATTATATCAGAATCTTTTCCTACACTGTCTTGAATCATATTCCTTTTGAACCGAACATATTTGCCCCCGAGTGACATCATGATTGCCCATCATTAGGCTCCTCTTACAGGCCCAGTCGGTGTCTTGCTTTGTAGCTGCAACCACAGAAATGTGACAGAGCGATATTAATAACCCTGGGAGTTGGGAGGCATCTCTGCACATTTTTCTGGGGTCGTCCCATGGGTTGCACTCTAATGGAGCTCTTGGCAGCATAATAAACTTAGCCCACTGACCCTTCCAGACTCTCTGTGCAAGCTCTCTGCAAGAATCCCCACAGCTCTGTGAGGTCTACACGAGCAAAAGTGGCTTTAAGTTTCTCGTTCCTGTGCTATCCATTCCGAAGTTCATTCTTTTTCTTCTTTGCAATCAAACTTGGACCATTGGTAGAGAAATATCACACTCTGTGCCATCCTATATTTCTTGGTCATTTCTTGTGGCTTTTAGTAACTAGATCAATATCTATGTTTACGTGAGTGTGTGTGATGTGTAAGCCTGCAACAAATATTTGTGAGTTCCAAGGTGGTGGTGCATCCTGGGATCCTGTGCTGCTTTACTGGATCTGAGCTGTCAGAGTGAGTCTGCTCTGTGGAGGAAGAGTGAAGGTGACAGCGGCACAGCTAAATATAGAGACCCTACTGTCTCACACCCCCTCTCTTTCTCTGTCTCTCTCTTCCTTTCTTCCTCGATCTGTCAGTCTCTGGTTTTTTTTTTTTTTATTTCTTTCTTCTCAAAGCTCAACTTCGTTTTTAAGTCATTTTATCGTATCTTGATCTTCTTGTTTTTATCTTTCCACCAAACCTATTATCCTGGTCCTATGTGACATGCCTGTGAATGCACTGGGACATTCCCGCGAGAGGGGTTCGGACGTTAATTTTGGGTAAGGGCAAGGCTTACTCCGGGATGAGTCATTCCAAGCATGTGTTTTGGAGACCTCTTAAAAAAGAAACCGTGAAAGAAACTGTTTTGGATGAGAAGCTTGCAGACATCCATCATTTCAAGCACGGCCCCATAAATGCTGGAGGCTGGATGTTTCATCCATAGGAATAAGAACTTCTTCAATGTGCACTTTTGGTCTTCATGGGGAAAAAATTAGGTTGGCGTCGAGCAAAATGTCAGTGGCATGGGCCCAGTGCATTGTGAGCAGACACTGTGGAGTTTGTGCTGATGAACTTAACTGTGGCAGATGGTTTATAACAACTTGACTTTCATCTGCAGATTTTTTTTCCCCCCTCCAATAGTTTTTAATCAGTTCTCTTTGTCTCTTTTACATAAAGACAAACCATGCCAAGATTGAGCATGTTTCCGATTAGGATGTGGTAATCTATTGGAAATGCTTGTATGTCAGGGTATTTGGACATGCCAGTTTTGCAGTACTGCGCATGAAGAAATATAGCTCTGCTGCCAAGATTAAACAAGTCTTCCAATGAACTCAGTGAAAAGAGTGCTGACAGCCTTGGTTTTGCAATATGCTGACTCAGAACTACTTATTATATATCTATTGTATGCCTATCTAATGTGCAGTTTTAGAAAATAAAAGCTCTATCTAGTACCATAAAAGGTTATTAGCTTTGACACTTTCTCTGTTAGACGGCTAGAACCATTAGCTACCCCAAAAAACTGGTGTATAACTTACCTAACATCCATCCATCAGTCCATTATCTATACTGCTTATCCATCACGGGGAAGCTGGAGCCAATCCCAGCTTACATTGGGCGAGAGGCGGGGTACACCCTGGGCAGGTCGCCAGTCTACTGCAGGGCAAACACAGAGACAAGCATATAACTATTCACACTCATATTTTTACCTCTGGGCAATTTGGAGTACCCAGTTGCCTTAACTTGCATGCCATTGGGCTGTGTGAGGAAACCGGAGCACCTGGGGGAAACCCACACAGATACGATGTGAACTTGCACACAGAAAGGCTCCAGGTTCGAACCCAGAATCTTCTTGCTGTGAGGGAACTGTGCTGACCACTACAGAACCGAACCATGCCGCCCCAGAACCTAACCTTCTTTAATGTTAGACTGCCTTGGAAATAAGCTTACATTGCACTGGTCTGCATGTATGTGAAGTAAGCTAGCAGTTTAAACTTTCTGCTGATCCCAGTTGGCTTTATCCCAAAATCCTTTAAGCTATGTCTCAAATCTCACAGTATACATTGTATTTTTATACCATACACTATGCACTTAAGTATACAGTACATGGATTTTCGAAGAGTATTAAGATCTCAGATTGAACACTACCATAATGCACTAAGAGGAAATGAACAAAAAAAATTGCCACACAGCATCAAAGCAAATCACGGCACAGGAGCACCAAGCATTAATTCAAATTCAATTTTTTTCCCCCTGAACTCTTTGACTCCTAAGTTTTTTCCTGTAGTGTCCCTTTCAGCTTTCATGTGTAATTTTTTTTTTTGGATGTTAACACTATTTTGACCATTTAAACAATTGGCCCTACAACATGAAAGCCGACAATATAACAAATAGTATGTTAATACTTACACTAAACTCAGCGTGGGACTCCAGCTGTAACAAGAGTAAGAAAACTATGTCCATGGACTTTCTAGGCAAGATAATATTCTGTTCTCAATCCTACAGTAATACTAAATCTCCAATTTAAAAAAATAATAACCTATATATACATATATATATAAAATTCTTTTCGCGTTTGAAACGGAAATTACATATGACCGGAAACTGCATGACTAGCGCTTACATCTACTCTAATCGAATCTAATTCTATTCTATATTTTATAAATACTGCATTTTATTTTTTCCCCTTGCACTCAGTGAGCGGAGCCTCTTTGTATTCAGCTAGTAATAAAATAAAATAATAAGAAAAAAGTATGGCGTGCAATTTCCATGGT
>JAOVYU010000022.1:8282597-8296898 GCA_025674565.1 Synodontis membranacea
TATTTTTTTTTTTTTTGGAACTCCTCAAACACACACTAAATGCATAGTATACATATGTCTTCCCACATTCTTTGTGTCCGTAGTGGATTTCCATCAGTCTTGAGTAGGTTATCTCCAACAGACAGATGTTTTCTGTCATTTTGTATGCTGTGATTAATGCAGGAAGACATGAAAAACAAAAAGATAAGGCAACAGTCAGAATTCCGGGTTGAGATGAGAAACAGTCCGTGCAACTGAAAGAAGAAAAGAAAAGAAGAAATCTCTATGTAGGTATGTGCGGATGTGTGTATCTGTCTGTGTGAGCGTGTTGAAAGATGGCTCTTTAATTATGACGGCATTTCGTATCCAGATGGTATCGTGTCAGACAAAATTAAATTAGCTGCATGTCCGTTTTTCATCCTACAACTTTCCTTTACTTTCCTGCTAGGCATTTAAATGCCTTGAGCCCTCCATGTTTCTCATCCAATTGCTGGTCAGATTAGGGAAATATTTCCCACAGTTGAGGATCATGTGTTTTTTTCCACATCCCAGCTTTTTTTAATACCAGTCAGATAAAGTTTCCCAGACGGTCATTCTGCTTTTACTCAACATTTCATTCTGGGCTCCCCTGAATTTTATGTCAACAATTGTGAAATTGTCTTGACTTTCCCCCATTGTAGCCTTTTCTTTTTTGGTATAAAAATAGGAGAGCTGTGGGGTCCAGCACATTGCAATTCAATCAAACTCAGCCACATTCAGGTTTATTTGTAAGGCAGGTTCACAAAAGCTATTGGCACAAAGCGGATGCATAGGGAGCCCAGGCCTAAACCACTGTGTCTAAGCTATCAAAGACCTTTGTGTGGAACCTTTTGTGTGAAGCAAAAATAAAGAACCAGTGAACCAGAGTAGAATATGATGGTGCCGATAGAACTTTTTTTTTTTTTGTGTAAGTGGCAAACATTTGGTTTGTGAGAATGCGTCCTTGATCTTTCTATTCATGATGCAGTTCCAGGTGTCTCGTGAACACAAATCGATATCTGTCACTGCTTTTTAACACCTTTTAACAGTGAATATTTCCATTTCCATACAGTAGTAAGTATATATCAGTCAAAATTATTAGCAGCATGATGGCAACTACATGCATCGCTGAAAACATTAAGCAAATTATACACCTAATCTGTCGTCGCGGGGGCCTCATGGAGTGTTGCATGGTCGTACGAGTCATAGCATTGAGGTCAGCAGACTGGGCTTGACCTTGGTCCTGAGACTGGGGGGTGGCGGGGTCAAGGGCGCCTCTCTGTGTATGTTGTTTTTGGCTGCCACCATTTATTACCATCTGTCAGTCAACACTGGATGCTGTTACCGTAGCAGAGCGGCGGCTCAGCCAGCGATCCGTGCCAGTAGACCAAAAACATTATTACACGCAGGAGAAAGTGGGGGTGCTGACCAATCCGTGGGCTGAAGGAAGACAACTAAGTGCTAGCTAACAGCAGGAGGTAAGGGATGGTAAAAGGAAAAATCTGCCCTTCCGTCCCACTATGTGGAATTCATTTGACAGAGAGGGAAGTGGTGGGCAAGATAATGAAGAGAAAAATTATACAACAGGGAGACAGAAATGAGCAAACGCTAATGGAGTGGTGAGGTGCACAGTGTTAAGCATACTGGAGGCAATAACCGGGGCTCTTGGAAATACACAATAATCAGCAATCACTGAGTGACGGATGAGACAGACTCTTCTAATCAGAGCTCTGATACCGAAGAAGGGAGGAGTGATTCACAGGAGGAGAGAGAGGGAGAGAGAGAGAGAAAGTGTGTGAGAGCTCACCAGCAAGCTGTTTGACTGTGAACATTAATGAGCATACATGTAGTGTGGAAATAATAAAAAAAAGAAAAAAAGTTAAAAAAAAAAAAAAAAAAAAAAGGGGAAAGAAAAAACTGAAAATCATATATTGCATGATGGAATATTCTAGGGTCGAAATTGAGCGTTTATATTCATTAAGGCATTTTGGACAGGAAAGTACACGTGAGACAGTACCCCTATTCACCTGTCTATACATGTGCCTAAGTGTTTGCGCATGTGTGTAAGTACATCACCTCTGACAGAGTGTGTGCTGGCATAAACATGAAGAGAAGTCTGTGTGGGTTTCATTGTGCGTGTATCTATATGTACTGTATTTCTATGCATCTCCCAGGTAATATCCCTGATGCTGTCCAGATGGTGCACTTCAATTCAGCAGCTGCGCATCTGCGTGAGGAGAAATGTGAGCTAGCGTGGAGCGCCACATGTGGGCTGGAGCCCGGGCAGCCTGTCTATGGGAAAACGGGGCCTGCGGTTAGGCCAGATTGAGCTCCAGTCTCCAGGGACGCTCTCAACTAAGTGCGAATGCCGTGTTTATTCTTTGTGCGCCACGTGGGAGTGTGTGTACGAGCGTGTGAGTGGTGAGGATAAAATCATGGGTGTCCTCTATAATGGCCAGGGACTATATTGGCGTCCTCTTGTTCTGTGTAAAGATGATGTCACCGTCATTTGTGGAAGTGTGCTTGGATATTTGCAAGGTGGTCATGTTTGGCACAGCTTCAGAGTCGCTCATTGTTCCACTGTAGCTCGTCTTTCTCCTTCTCCGTCTCTCACACTTGTCACTGCCTCTGTGTATCTGCCTGCTGAACGGCTCTGGCGATTTCATCTCCTCTCCATAATAAGTCCAAACATTACAACTGATAATGACATCCTTCTGATGATTGTTCTAAACGTGACATAAACCAAATAAAAGCACTGTAACACGACTCGACACTTTTGAGGTCAGGTTTCCATGTACACTCATAGAGAGAGAGAGAGAGAGAGAGAGAGAGATGACAGAATTTTTTTTTTCTGTGGAGGAAGGCCTGGGTATGGTTACTCAGGAAATTCACTCTTAATGAAAAAGACACTGTCACTCAAAATTTCACGCGCGATTATGTGAGGCAACGCAGGCTGGGATTTTTAGAAATCCTGAACAGCCGGCTATCAAAACCAAAACACAGGTGAATTAATGATTAGTCAGACCATGAACTACAGTATATACAAGACATATGAGTGTGCTGATGATGTTTCAAAGAGCAAATTATACTGGAAAGGAGGGGAAAAAAATGGTGAGTTGGTGTAGCTTTTATTCTGAGGTAATTTAAGGTTGAGGAAAACAACAGAGAGCTGCTACTCTGAAAAGCATATTAAAAACAAGTCTGTCGGAACAAAGGAGTCTTTCGGAGGATGTCTGGAAGGCTGTTCTATTGAGACGGAAAGTAACTAGTGACAAGGAGTTTAAAGGTGAAATCCATTCTTCTTCCAGACATTTTTAGGTTGTTAG
Organism: Synodontis membranacea; assembly: GCA_025674565.1. Classification (NCBI taxonomy): domain Eukaryota; kingdom Metazoa; phylum Chordata; class Actinopteri; order Siluriformes; family Mochokidae; genus Synodontis; species Synodontis membranacea. The sequence goes on from JAOVYU010000022.1 coordinate 8,285,921, forward strand.
CGTGAAGGTAGTGTGAAGGTATAATGACGGGCTTTTGAGAGCAACACAATTCACTTTGAATCATGAGTCCGTGTCACATTAGTCCATTTGGGAATTTGAACCTCAAGTGAGATAATATAATGAATAGATACCGTGTAGAAAGGCACAGAGAGTAACGGATGCCTTTCGAGAGGCAGTGAAAGAACGAGAGGGAGAGGAACGAGACAGGTACGAGAAGAGGATAATAATAACAAAGCAATAAGTTAAAGTGGACAGGCCGTATAAATAAAGTCTAAAGTGAGAATTTTGGCTTAATGATCTTAATAAAAAAATGTGATGAATAGTGGTGGAGAGAAAGGAAGCGAGCGAGTATAAGGGTCCATATGTGGCTGGCGGACATCTGTTTCTAGGATTTCTGAACTGTCTGCTGGTTACAGACAGAATTATGGGAAAATGTATTTTCAGCAGTCCGTGTGTGTGTGTGTGTGTGTACGTGCGTGTATGAGTTGAGTATGATTGTATGCAAAAAAAAAAAAACACACAACGATGGAGTCTGTTACAGTTTTGACCTATTATTATGTAGGCCTATAATATGTAATTTGTGGTTCAAACTTACATGTGTATGTAAGTTTATAAGTTTCCATCTATTCATCCATTATCTATAGGGTTTGTCTGTACTGCTTATCCATTAAGGGTAGTGTGGAAGCTGGAGCCAATCATAGCTGACTCTGGGCGCTAGGCGGGTCACCAATCTGTCGCAGAGCTAACACAGAGACGGACAGCCATTCACACTCACATTCAGACCCCGGGGCAATTTAGAGTTGCCAGCTGACATAATCTGCATGTCTTTGGGCAGTGGGAGGAAACCGGGTGCACCCAGAGGAAACCCACACGGGCATGGGGAGAACATACAGACTCCACAAAGTATGTATAAATATAAAACAGGAAACAGAAGACAAAGCATGACTGATGTCTGATCATTTTATGCACTTACTTAAAAAATTGTTATAGTCATTACTGGAAATTATTTCCCCATTAAAAAGTGCCTTATTGCAATAATGCCATTTACTCCTTCCTTCAAGCCTGGCTTTATCTTTTGGCAAATTTGTTTCACTTGGCACGAGAATCCAGTTAGTATTCTGAACAAGAGGAAATCCTATTATACAATTTCATGGCTGCTTTGTAGATAACTCTCTTCAACATGGATGAATCAGTAGGTCCATTAAAACAACACATTGAGCCATTTATGATAGACTAGCTATAAAAAAAAAAGGCACAGCAGTCAATTGTAGTTAATGAAGCCACCGAGGAAAAAGAGAAGCTGTTTCTGAATGTGCTTTGTTAATGAGCTGAATTTTTTTTTTTTTTTTTTTTTTTTTTTACAAACTACTATTTTGCTTGCTCTTCTTGCATACTCATCCCATTATGCTGAGCCTTCAAAGTAATCACCTAATTGACTGCAGCTAATTTCAGTTGATTTTATACTGTATAATATAGCTGATTGACTTTAGTTGAGTTCAGGGAGATATATGACATCAGTAAGTATATTACATAAGCGTAGGATCCATAGCATGATAAAAGTACACTCGGGTGCAAATCAGTTTCGTTTGTGTAAAGTATAATATGCTCTTTATACCATTTTATACCAAGCTGTATGATTTTTTTTTTTTTTATGCTTTTAAATTAATTTGGAATGAATACATTCCAGTAACCTCTATTATTATATCTGCAAACAAGCCCCAAAGTTCAATTACAAATACAAGCTGGCAAATTAGAACTACAGTGTGTATTAGATTTAATTTCCGATTCTTATTAGGATTGTTTATCAAACGTCTGTGTATCCTTGGAAAAAAGAACCATGGAAATTCCCTTTCAATTTCTGCTAAAACTTGTGCGTTAAAAGCCACAGGACTTGTTCGCCCTCTTGACAAATCAAACTGTCTTGTTCAAGCTCGCATTAAACATCTGTCTAAGGTGATGTAATCATACATGGAAAGCCAAGACAAATAGCTATGCATGTCTTCATTGACCACTTGTGATTGCGTTTCCTCAGTAGGAAGGTTGTCAAATCTGCCTGAAACAACCAAAGATCACTTTAAAACAACCCCCCAAAATACTAGCCAATGCCAAATGATACGTCAAATTTGTTTACGTTTAGTCATCAGATGTCAGTTCCTAAGCAAGTCAACACTTTTAATATAGAAATTCTGTCCAACAAGCCTGTCTGACAGCTCATTATACACTGCCCAACTCAATATCTTCCCCTTACACCTACAGTGCCTTGCAAAAGTATTCACCCCCTTGACATTCTCTCTATTTTGTTCCCTTACAACCTGGAATTTAAAAGGAATTTGGGGGGGGTTGTATCTTTTAATTTACACAACACAATTACCACTTTGCAGATGCAAATTTTTTTTTATTGTGAAACAAACAAGAAATAAGACAAAAAAAAAAAGAAAACCTGAGCATGCATAACTATTTCACCCCCTCCCAGAGTCAACACTTTGTACAGCCACCTTTTGCAGCAATTACCACGACAAGTCTCTTCGGGTATCTCCACAAGCTTGGCACATCTAGACACTGGTATTTTTGCCCATTCTTCATGGCAAAACTGCTCCAGCTCCTTTAAGTTGGATGGGCGCCACTTGTGTGCAGCAATCTTTAAATCTTACCAGAGATTCTCAGTTGGATTGAGGTCTGGGCTTTGAGTGGTCCATTGCAGGACATTTACCTGTTTCTCTTTAAACCACTGGAGCGTTGCTTTAGCAATGTGTTTAGGGTCATTGTCCTGCTAGGAGGCACACCTCCATTCCAGTCTTAAATCTCTGGAAGACTTAAACAGGTTTGCCTCAAGAATTTTTCTGTATTTTGTGCCATCCACCTTTCCTTCAATTCTGACCAGTTTCCCAGTCCCAGTCGATGAAAAGCATCCCCACAGCATGATGCTACCCCCACCATGCTTCACTGTGGGGATGGTGTTCTCAGCATGATGAGAGGTGTTAGGTTTGCACCAGATATAACGTTGTCCTTGATGGCCAAAAAGTTCTATTTTAGTCTCATCTGACCACAGCACCTTCTTCCACATGTTTGGGGAGTCTCCAATACACCTTTTGGCAAATTTCAAACAGTGTGCCTTATTTTTTTGGATACTCTTCAGTGAAGCCCAGCTCCGTGCAGTGTGTGGCTCATAGTGGTCCCATATACAGTTACTCCCATCTCTGCAGTAGAGCCAGCTAGCTCCTTCAGGGTTACCTTTGGCCTCTTGGTTGCTGCTCTGATGAATGGCCCTCCTTTCCCGCTCTGAGAGTTTTGGTGGACGACCCTCTCTTGGCAGGTTTGCTGTGGTGCCATAATCTTTCCATTTTCTAATAATGGATATAATGGTGCTCCTTGGGATGTTCAGTGTTTGGGATATATTTTTTTTTATAACCCAAGCCTGATCTGTACTTCTCTGCAACTTTGTCTCTGACCTCCTGTGTGGAGAGTTCCTTGGTCTTCATGCTGTCACTTGCTTCGTGGAAGCCCTTATTTAGTGGTGTTGCACTGGTGTTGACCGTGGGGGCTATCAGAACAGCTTTATATATACTGAGATCATTTGACACTTAGATTGCTCACAGGTGGACCTTATTTAACTAATTAAGTGGCTTTTGAAGCTAGTGGTTGTGGCTTCAAAGCAAAGGAGGTGAAAACATATGCACGCACCACTTTTCAGTTTTATATTTTTTGGAATTATTTAAAACAAGTTTCCCCCCCCCCTTTTAAATACAAAAATCTGTAGTTTCCTTTTGTAGGTCCATCACTTAAAATCAAATTGAAAATCCATTTAAATTCCAGGTTGTAAGGGAACAAAATAGAGAGAATGCCAAGGGGGTGAATACTTTTGCAAGACACTGTATATCAATAAAATCTAACATTAACACCATCATTGCAAAATGATTAAAAGTTGTTAGCAGCAGCAGTGCTATTGAAATGTGATTTTGGTTGAAGGTGAAAAACTTAGCATGGCATCATTGGGGACTAGGCTGCCATTTGATGTTCTCGGGACTCATCGGGATGCTTTTCCACGTTCCGAAGATGGCGGACTAAGCTAGCGATGTATCCGTAATTACGACTGTTTTAGATTTTGTTGGTGATTTGTGTACATGACCCTTCTCCATCACTCTCAGATGTTCGCATTCTTCTGGTTTCGTGCCAGTCACATGATAGAAACGTATGATCAACACACACACACACTCATTCACTGTGAATTCCCCAGACAATGCCGTGCTCTATTCACACATGGAATCACAAATTTAATGCAGCCACATGCTTCCCAGACCACCTCTGCATGTGGTCCATATAGTTGGATCACAGGATATGTCTGACTCCATTCTGATCTGTATTTATTGCTGTCCTCTTATCATCCAATAACCTGAGTATTAATGTAGAGTGATATAATGTGAAAGCCCTTGCACACTATCTAAAATGGGTTCTGGTTACCTTGTCCATCACCATGAGTTGCCAAGGGGAAGCAATCTTTCAGGCCTTTCTGTCAGATTAGAGCACTGGGTGTTGTAGAAGTAAACGCAGAAGTCTTGCCAACCACTTGAATGCAAGCCAGGCATTGAATGCTGAATAATTAATTATTACTGGTGGGGTATTTTTCTTGTAATTTAGCAAAGATTTGTGTAATGGGTTTAGCAAGCGTGTTAAATTCCAGGGTTCTGGTTTGAGTTGGTTATTGTACGACATAATCCAGTGTGCTGCTTAATGATGCTTTTACATCTGAGTATTGAGTTGCTTTTCTACAAGATCAGTTTTCTCAGCACATGCAGTGCCAGCCGGCTTGCATGGTCCATATGGGACACCCATTTGTTTTGGAACAAGGACGTATGGGACTGTATAATTGCCGGCCAATCTGACAAGTCCATGACAAATTCTTTAGGACACTGGAACCTCATTCATCAGCTGTGAGGTCAGTGCTTGTGCCTGATCTTTGTTTTTGTCTTTATGGCATTGTAAGGGTCCACTAGACTACTTTCAGCTTTCAAGGGTTGTGGGGGTTTTTTTTGTTTTGTTTTGTTGGTTTTGTTTTGTTTTCAAGAGCCTGTTTGATTACGCTTGCCATTCATTCAACCCTTTTCTCATTAAGGAACACTACAGCAAACACCCCAACCCACGTGCACACAGCCCAAATATTACAGAGGCTTGTGCAATATAACAATTTAATCGTCTCGACATGATATTACACTGCCATGATATCCAGTGACATTTACTCCAATTATATTATATTACCAGACCTGCCAACTTGTGCAAGAGCTTTGCAATTTAACACCAGAATATGCTAGGATTAGTTCTCCCTGAGAACTAAAAACATGAAGGAAAGCAGGAGATGAGCCAAACGGCATATGAATCTGGAATGGTTTGAGCAGGTGTTTTGAACTCCCCCCCATCTCACATGCTGCTGGGGCTCTCAAGACTCTCAGGACCTTGATTTCTGTCAAGGTTTCTGTCTGTAAATGTTTTAATTTATTAATGTGAAATGAAATATACCAATGTGTGTTCAGCTTAGCTAACATTAGGAAACGATAGAGCCAACGTTCATTATGTTTATTAGGGAAGCCGTTGGTCAATCTAGAAAAAGGGTTTTGACGTAAAAAGCTTAAATGCACCTACAATGAAGTGTCATAACTAATGCTTCACAGATATTGCTAAAGGTGATGAAAATTGTGAATATTTGAAAGTGAAAAAATATGCTGTTTTTTCTTTTCTTTTTTTTTTTCTTGTTATTTTTTCAACCTTTCAAACCTAAAATTTTCCTGTCTTTTGTTTATTATGTGTATGTTTTTTAAAGGAAAATCATGAGCATGGAAACATCAGTATTGCAAAAGGCTATTCTGTGACTAGTCCCAGGGTTTTATTTTTCTAGCCTGTGCCTGGAAAACTAGTCGACTCTCAGGAAAAGCAGTATGAGGTTCTGTGTTTTAGTGATGTTATTTTTCAAAATGATGTTTGATAGAGCCTGGGGACTGTCCTTGACTAAGAAAAATTTTGCTTGAACAAAAGGCTGCTGACTAAAGCTATTAGAAAAATAAGTAAAAATTTAAATACAGAAATTAATATGTATTATTTGATTGACAGAATCTTGGGAACCGTTCTAAAAAAACATTATTGCAATATTCCTTAGCCATTACCGGTACATATGTAGGCTTTAGAAGTGAAAGAGTAAGACCTGTTACTGATTTTTGTATAATTGCCAATTTCTGAAAAGGAACGTAAATTAACAAACATTTTTTTCTCAGCCATAAGTTAATCTGGTAAAACATTTTTTTTTTTTTTTTGCATTACTAAGATGAGATTTTTTTTTACTATGATAACAAACCGCCTGTGGTTGATGTGCATCTTGACTCACACCTCCCATGAAGGAGAATTCTTTTTTCTCGTTTCCCTCTCCTTATGGACTCTGTGTGTGTGTGTGTGTGTGTTTGTGTGTTTGTGTGTGTGTGTGTGTGTGTGTGTGGGTGGGTGGGTGTGTAAGTAAGTAAGTAACTACGTAAGTAACAACAAGAGAGAGGGAGTGAAAAAGACAGATGCGTTCCTGATGCATTGTGGTGCTCTGCATGCTGTGTTATTGAGCTTTTCACTCTCTGCTTTTGAATTATGCATGATTGGACAGCTACAACCCCAACTGCTTATGCATTTTTATTCTGCCGCTGATTATGGAGTATAAGTTTATACAATAGCTACAACAGATATCCAAGTTTTTAACCTCGTAGACCTACGGTTCACTTGTGTAAACAATGCACAAATATTTTGGCGTATAATTTTAATAAAAATGCTACCAAATCCAGGTATGCAAGCAATATGTAAATAAGCAATACTGTGAATCGGTTCAGTCGAAAGATTCATAATCGAAGGTTCAATCGAAAGATTACTACAAAACAGCAAAGAGAGACCTTCAGCACCCTTAAGACCAGGCCAAGTCAGGGAGCATAAAGGCCACTGTGTGAGTGAGTGGACCCTCACCTGCTACTTAAAAGCTCACATGCAAACAGCTGCCATTGTAAAGTGCACGTCTTCGGCCTGTCAGATGCCATTAGGCCTGACTGCCGGGCTGTGCTGCACTCTGACTAGCAGGCAGTGATCCTTCCTTTGTTTCCAGTTGACAGGGGTCAAGTAGGGTGTACAATGAGCATTCAGGAGGGGTTTGGACAGCGCCTCCAAGTAAACAATCCAAGGAGGGCCATCTGAGCTGAATTTTGTTGCTAGTGGTTTGTGGGCTGTGATAACACTCTTGACTCTTTGACCTTGTCTTGCTAACCAGTTTAACAACTGATGGCTGGGTGAGATGGCTGCGCAAAGCTCCTTGAGTTAAAGTCAAAATGTGTACCGTATACCAAAAACTTTTGCTTTTCTCCGGTTCACAGAGTTGACATTAAGCTCAGCGCTCCAAAGGTAGTCGACATAACTGATTGTGGTGCTTAGGAAAAATTGCCTACTTTTGTTTGTATTTATTGCACTGATTACCAGAAATGGATTGTAACATAAAAGTGCATAGACCTTTTTTTCTGGACAGAATGTAAACAGATTCTGCTGTGTGCAAAACTGGTCTCAATGATCATTAAACACTGTTAAGACTCACTTTTTTTTTTTTTTTTTTCCCCTCCACCATCTTGCTTAGATAATAACCAGCCAGGGGTTGTCATTCATGAAATATTTGCAATGATATAAGTTTTGGCATTGTGAAGCAATAACTGCTTGCTATCAGTGGCCAAAGAAATCCATTCAAAATCCATTAATCTTTTCTCTGGTCGAATAGAATCAAAGATAAATGTTTATGTCTAAAAACATGTATAGAGTAGTTTGTGTCTGAAGTAATTGTGTAACAGCTTGAAACTGCATTGGAAAAAGACACAAAAAAGAATGTTGAAAAAAAAATAGCCTTTTTTTAGGGCTAGCACAATGGGTTTCCAAAATATGAACTCTAAATAAAATGACAAGTCTTTTCATTTTGTTTCTGTTCCTTGTATTGGTGAATCATGTTATCTTGCCTTTTAAAATAGACTTTTAGAAAATTCCTTATTAGCTCCTCATCTCTGAAACTGTCTGTCCATCCATCCACCCATCCATCTATCCAGTCACCCATCCATCTATCCATCCATCCATCCTTTAAGGGTCGCAGGGAAGCTGGAGCCAATCCCAGTGGACTCTAGGTGAGAGGTGAGGTACATTGTAGGCAGGCTGTCGATCTATTGCAGAGCTATCTCTGAAACTAATGACAGCTAACGTCAACCAGCGTGAAATAGAATCTGAATTTTTCTGAACTGTGTATATATATATTTTTTTTTTACAAATTAATAGCCGCAAAATGTTTTAATTATTACATCTCTAAACATACATTTATGATGCTGAAAAATGCCACTTCGGGATTTAAAGGCAAACGCGATAACACAATTTGAGTGGCACTTTCTAGGGCAGCATAGGTTTGTTTTTGTTGATGTCCACTAGCTATATCTAGTGTAACATGCAAGGGAAACTCTTATCCGCGCCACCTTCGTACTACTTCACCTCACCCTCAAAGATGCTATCTTCCACTTTTCCAGAGAAAAAAAGCAAGACGATGGAAGAGATGAGAGTGAGCTACAAAAGAAAGAACTTGGCATTACCTGCAATCTGTGTTCTGGTATGCAGAGAAGGGTGGAGAGAAAGAGAGATCTCAGCCAAGAATGATAACCCTTAAGGATCCCTTTTAATAGCCGCCATGCCGGTATGAAACAGGGGAAGAAACAAGAGAAAATGAGCCTGATTACAAGAAGTACAAGCAGGTCAGAGATGTTAATTATCTCCCACACTGCTCACCAAAGGATCTGCCCACTGCATACCAATGAATGATGATAGATATAATGGGTATAATAGGTATAATCTGAAACGGGAAGCCCTCCCTGTTGATTTTCCCGTTTAAACTGAACTGTTGCAGTGTTGATACAAGGTAAACAGGGAAGTAAATACCAAGGCTGAAAAGAAAATTATGTACCCCGAGTTACCATGGGTATTTGTATTATACTGTTGAACTAATTTAAAGCTACATTGGTCTGAATTTTTTGTTGTTAAAAATGGAATAATTAAACATTGATCAGGGTGGTGCAGTGGTTAGCACAGTCATCTCACAACAAGAAGGTTCTGGGTTCGAACTTGCCGACCAACTGGTGCATTTCTTTGCAGAGTTTACTTGTTCTCTGTAGGTTTCCTCCCACAGCCCAGAGACATGTAGATTAGATCAGCTGGCTACTCTAAAGTGCCCATAGGTGTGAGTGTGAGTGGTTGTTCGTCTCTGTGTTAGCCCTGCAGTAGATTGGTGACCTGCCCAGGATGTGCCCCGCCTCTTGCCTAGAGTGGGATTGGCTCCAGCTTCCCTCCAACCCTTAACAGATAATCAGTATAGGTAATGGACGGATAATCAGGGAATAAAATAAATACTAATAAATAAAATATTTATAATATAATAAAACATTTATAAGCTGTTCTATATTAACCTGACAATCCTGTAAACATAATTAGTACACCATGGTGACTGACAAGTACTGCAGCAAATCAGGAGAGAGAGAGTGAGAGAACGTAACGTTCACGTTTTCCTTGCTGAATATTTAAAGCATTTATTTGTTCCCTAATGCGTTGGAAAGCTAGTGAATGATCAATGATAATCAACCAAATTATCCTGGTTGTGGAGTTTGTATTTTTTTTAGTTGGGAACTAATGAAAGGTTTTGGTGAGTCTCTCAGTAGTATTATTATTTATTTTTTTTTTTTATTCAATCGGGCAAGAGTGAGTGATCTGAACCCTCTTGCTTGCCTGATTGCAATTTTCAGAAAATCTTGGCCCGCACACCAAACTGCATACTACTGCTTGAAAGTTTGTGAACCCTTTGGAATTGTCCAGATTTCTGCACAAATATGACCTAAAACATCATCAGATTTTCACACAAGTCGTAAACGTAGAGAAAGAGAATAAAGGTCAGGTATTGACTGAGGAAAATGTTCCAGTATTGCATATCTGTGAGTGGCGAAAGAATGTGAACCTCTAGGATTAGCAGTTCATTTGAAGGTGAAGTTCGAGTCAGGTGTTCTCAGTCAGTGTCAAAGGAAGATGTCAGGACACCTGTCCATGAACTGAATCGCACGAGAAAGTGGGTCATGCAGCAAGACAACAACCATAAGCACACAAATCGTTCTACCAAAGAATGGTTAAAGAAGGATAAAGCTTAATCCAGTAGAAAGGTCGTGTGAGGAAACCCACCATCATCCCAGAGCTGTACTGTAGCTGTTCTCTACAGAGATGTGGGCTAAAATTAATCTATTAAAAGTATAGTTTTAGGACTTGTGTGAAAATCTGATGATGCTTTAGGTCATATTTATATAGCAATTTAGAAAACTCTAAAAGGGCACAAACATTCAAGCACCATGGTACACAACTGGACGTTATAGATTAGACGGCTTTATTTGACGGCGTTACATGAACCATACAGTACAGTGAAATTCTTTCTTCACATATCCCAGCCTGTTGGTCAGAGCACAGGTTCAACCACGATACAGCACCCCTGGTCCAGTTAAGGGCCTTTCTCAGGGGCCCTAGAGCAGCAGCTTGGCAGTGCTGGGGCCTGAACCCCCCCCCCCCCCCACCATGAGCGCTGTTCTACTTGTAAGAGCACATTTCATTTCATTTCAAGAGCATGAAAATGATAAGCAGTGGAGAGAAGCTAAAGGGCCATGAGAAATTCCTGACTAGTCACGTCAAAAAACATCTGGGGTTAAACATTAGATCAACCTTATCAAACTTATGTTTATACCTTTCCTGATTTATTGCAGCATTTTCTGTAAATGAAGGTGGGTAAGTGGTGGTTATCTGTAAGAGTTACACGGATTTACGTGAGCTGCTCAGCATACAAGTCATGCGCACTTTAGTTCAGCCATTTAATATGCTCACACTCATGCAGTTGCTTTTTTTTTTTTGCCTCGATTGGTTG
>JAOVYU010000022.1:8317318-8328663 GCA_025674565.1 Synodontis membranacea
TTTTTTTTTTTTTTTTTCCTTTTCCTCAAGTCAAAGTGCTTCTTTTTATTTCAAATTCAGTGCTGGAAGTCAAATAACAGGCCAAATGGGTTTCCAATGTCAGAAAGAAATCTCTGAAGTGATCTACCTTCAGTTAGAAATGTTAACCCGTAATAGTGAAGTACACTTTGGAATAACCGGGCATGGGCATGAAAAAGCATAGGCCTTCTTTGCACGTTTTTACGGCTTTATGCCATTTGTATGTGTTGTTCCTGTGAATGTGTATATGACTGTGTGAATCTGTGAATGTATTACTTAGCCAGGCTTGCCAGAAGGTAAGGGAGTCTTGCCCAGCTTTTGATTGACAGGGTGAAACAGAATTGGGCAATAAACCCAGCAGAAACAACCAGCCTTCCTCTCTTTAGCCACAATTGAATCCAAATGTGTGAACCGTGGATTTTTATCACTTCTGCAGGCTCTCAAATCGGTGAAGTGGTCGCTCCGGGCCCGGTTCATTTCAGTTATCACATTCCTTGCTGACTTTTTTCGTCCTCCTCCCTCATCTTGGCCTCCAGCTTTCCTCCTTGCTAGTGTTTATTCTATTTCTGTGATTGTGTGGAAAGAATTCACTCCTGAAAGTACCGTTTGACCTCCTGTTTTCCCATGTCGTCTCAGGGCCAATGCGGATTTTGTGGCTGTTTGCTTTCTCGAGGATGCGTTAGCAAGAGTGCTGCTTCATATAATGACCGTGGCGCTTGCGATGTGTTCCAGGCTTCTGACTAATTTGTGCCTGATTATCTGTGACAGTCTATGTGTGGTCATCTCCTGTCCTGCCTTAGCCTGATTGAATGTCTCAGTCCTCTGACTCTTTCATAATTCTGTGCTGTGCTTTGGTCCAGTTTATAGTGCTTCCCTTAGAACAGAATAGAAGTGGATCGTCCAGCACAGTTTGTCTTTGGCCGCACCAGCTAGACAAAATTTGCAACACATAAAAAGTGCCATTTTTATATGCCAAAATTTACATAATTAACACATACAGTGGTCTGACCTGAGACACAAAAAAGAGTAATATAAGCAAAAGAGCATATGGAATAAAAAAAAAAAAATTACAACTTCAGTAAAGTGACTGCATTTCTTGGTTGGCCTGAACCCTCTTGATATTACCTACCCACCCCCTGATCTCTCAGTCTCTCTCTCTCTCTCTCTCTCTCTTGCTCTCTCTCTGTCTGAGGTTCTCTCGTTCTCACCTTCCCTGCCATTTTACAGTCTTATAGTAATCAAGCATGTCCAGCAGTATGTGCTTCTCCCTCTTGTCATATTAACCTTTTCCATTTTGGCCCACGATACTGTCTGTAGCCTTCTGGGGGTTATTTACTGCGTCTGTGTGCGTGGAAGGGTCAGAGAGAGAGAATGCATGAACTTTACGAGAACTTTATAGGATTTTTTAACTTATTTCGCATTAGTTCCTCAGCTCTTTCCCCTGTAGAGACATTTGGCAGTATTGGTCCATATCTGATCACAGAACACCACAGACTAAGCCTGTGCTCTTTTTTTTTTTTTTTCAGGGGATGTGTTTATTCAGAAGACTCAAGACACCAAGAATCCTGTCATCTATGGAGTCTTCTCAGTGTCTGGGTAAGTATCAGTGAATGGAGAATGTAGCCTTTGCTTGTAATAATGCTACTCAGTGATCAGACTTATCAGATTGGCAGGAGAGTTCGAACTGTGTTTTCCTTCATATCCGAGCTGCCAGGACTGCAGATTTACCTCAAATGTTTCTAATCTTATATGGTTTGGCAGACTTCAGACAATAGAAGTAGGCTTATAAGGAAACAGTTTCACCTGTCAGCAGGAGAACAAGAAACAGTATGTTGCTCCGTGTATGTTATATCACAGCAATCAGTGTAATGAATGGCGTTGGAATTCAGCACAACCACAGAGGCCTCCAGTGGGAACAGTAGGCAATTTTAGCAAGGTTCACATACAAAATATATAAATACACTGTGGAGAGAATAACAGGGATCAGTGTGCGAGAGTTTATTTTCAAGTCTTTCCGTATCAGATTAAATCAGTGATGCCTCCAGGCTTTGTCTAAGCTTTGTAAAGCCAAATGTACACTGCTACATGGTAATGAAAAATGCGTTGTCTTTCTGCTGCAGGGCAGGAGTGCTTTCACAGCTTGCTTTGTCGTCGTCGCCCCCCCCCCCCCCCCCCCCCCCCCCCCCATCTCTATGTCTCACTCACTCTATCTTTCTCTCACTCACTCTGTTTATTCCGTAAAGAGCAAGTGTACCTTAATTCACTTGTGCGCACAAGACCACAAAAGAATGTGTATGATTGAGCAATATGCGATGTGCATAAACCTTTAATACCACAGAATGATTGCATGTGTGATGAGTCATTAACTCTCTCCTCTCCAGGTCAGTGTTCAAGGGTTCAGCCATATGTGTGTATTCAATGGCTGATGTGCGTATGGTCTTTAACGGCCCCTTTGCCCACAAGGAAGGTCCAAACTACCAGTGGATAGCCTACCAGGGGAAAATCCCTTACCCACGGCCTGGGACAGTAAGCGTCTCTATCTTTCCCTTTCTCTCTCTCACACACACACATTTCAACACACAGAGACGGTCCAACAAACCCATGTAAGTGTTTTTAATACAGCTTCCCAGTTTAGTGGAACGGCTTGCCAACTATTGTAGGGGCAATGCAATTCTTTCTTCCTTTCTCATAGGTTGCTCTTGTTTTATTCCCACATTTGTCATGTGGTGCTTTTAGGCTGTATTAGTTTTCTTTCATCTGTTCCCGAGCACTGTATAATAACAACTTACAAATTTAGAAATTGTCATTGTCGATGTTTATATTGCAAAATTGACATTTTACTTTTTTTTTTTCTCTATTGACAGCTGTTTAGATTTTGCAGGGTCACACGTGATCTCTAACAAGAGTACATTTCTAGGGATGCCCATGAGAAATTTTGGCTTAAGGGCATTCTGGGAAAATAGGGGGAAGCATATTTACTCATATCCAAATCATCAAGGCCGAAATAGGAGCAGTGATCGGACAAGGTGGCTTGTCCAACCAGCTACAGGCGTATACGTACACGTACCACAAGTACCAGCTACAAGCATATATGCAGGTGGATTTTAGAGAGAAAGCCTGTGGGGGTGTAGTGTTGTTTTCAACACTCGTTCTCACCACAATTTACTACCAAGTTTTTGAAAGGACTGTCTCAAGCAGAGATATGTATTCTTATTAGAGATCAAGCCCAAATTAGCCTTGTTAGGGCTTACTACTCATCTTTACTACCATAAGTCTGGGTTTGGATAGCAGTGATATGTTTCCAGACTAAATCCTGAATTCCTTTGCTTGCGTCTAATGAAAAACAGATTTGTTTTTATATCTAAATATACTGTATAGAGAGAATATATACATTCTAGTTACCATAATCCTTCATTCTCTTCCTGATATTCTTTTTTTTTTTGTACTTGTTTTCTGATGATTCTTCTTGTATTCTACTTAGTTTGTGTTGTATTTGGCTCCTTTACAAGTTATATAAAATATGTACTGTACTGTATCTATTCTACAGAACAGATACACACACACTTATGTTGCTCAATCCACTAAGTGCTTGTCTTCTCAACTCAGTGTCCAGGAGGGACGTTCACCCCCAACATGAAATCCACTAAAGATTACCCAGACGAGGTTATCAACTTCATGCGGAACCACCCCACCATGTACAATGCTGTGTACCCAGTGCACAAGCGCCCCCTGGTGGTGCGCACCAACGTTGATTACGAGTTCACCACCATCACTGTGGACCAAGTGGCAGCTGCAGATGGCAGTTATGAGGTGCTGTTCTTAGGAACAGGTGAGACAACTGGATATGGAAGCATGGGAGATGCACTGAGAAATGGATTGAGTCTTAAAGAAACTAATATTGTCAGCCAATATTAGCACTTACGGTTACTGTCCACTTTATTAGGAACAGCTGTATTCGGTTATCCGGCAGCATTCCAGTGCATTATATCATGCAGATGCAGGTCAAGAGCTTCAAATGATGTTCACATCAAACGTCAGAATGGGGAAAATCTGATCTCAGTGAATTTGACCATGGCATGTGTATTGGTGCCAGACAGGCTGCTTTGAGGATTTCAGAAAGTGCTGATCTCCTGGGAATGTCATTTCCATGAGAGAGGTCAGAGGAAAATAGACAGACTGGTTTAAGTTGACAGGAAGTCTACAGTGACTCAAACAAGCCCTCTTTACAACCATGGTGAACAGGAAAGCATCTTGGTATGCATATGTCAAACAGTGAGGCAGATGGGCTAAACCAAGGTCAAATCAGGTTCCACTCCTGTTGACCAGGTAACTGAGCCTACAGTGGGCACAGACTCATCCAAACTAGACAGTTAAAGATATAAAGGAAGAATGACAACTTGAATTTTTTTCAACCTTTTCTCATCAATAAGACATTTCCACCCACAGAACTGCCACTTGGAAGGTTGTTGTTGTTTATACTGTTGTGTGTGACAATCCCGGGAGATCATCAGTGTGTGAAACACTCGAATCAGCCTGTCTGGCACCAGCAACCATGCTACGGTCAAAGCCACTAAGATCACATTTTTCCCCATTCTGGCTGAAGCTCTTGACTGCATGATTTTATGCATTGTACTGAGCCACACGATTGGATAATTGCAAGAAAGAGCACGTGTCTAATAAAGTGGCCAATGAGTGCATACTTACTGAACTTAATGTACTTAATGAAGAATAACGTAAGTGATTTTGTTTTTAATTTGGCAAATAGAATAGTTTACTATTGTATTATTAAATAGTTAAAACAATAAATAAAATCAGAATAAAATCAAATTGTTCATTAATAAAATCAGAGAACTGACCAGCTCCAACCATCCTATTATCAGTCCAATAATAATAATAATAATAATAATAATAATAATAATAATAACAATATCAAACTTTCAAAATGTCCCTTTTTTTGTAATCCCTGCAAAGGTGCAAACTAGTAATATGTGCTGTAATATTGACACACCAACGTCAGTAGCACTGACTGTCCATGTACAGTTAAAGACACCTGCCATTTCATTCAGTGCTGATTTTAGTGAACTTTCGATCCCTGTCCTACTCAGAGTTTGAGCTAATCTGCCTGAACTCCCATCTAAACCTTCTCATATGCTACTGGCTACTAGAAGTAATTTAGCCCATAAGTCATTATGCTTTTATATGCTGAGTGCTGCTATGTGCAACCATAGACAGAGGCACGGTGCAGAAGGTCATTGTCCTACCTCGAGATGACCTACAGACCGAGGAACTAGTTCTGGAGGAAGTGGAGGTCTTCAGGGTGAGTAATATCCTCTAGCTATCTCTTGCTCCCTTATTTTATATTCTCGGATCACAGAAAAGTTAATAACGTTATTCTTTCATATTATAGATTCCGACACCAATAACTACAATGAAGATTTCTCCGAAACGAGTAAGTGATTTTGAAACATTTCTGTAGATGAACTTTGCACAATCAAATCTAAGTTCAGATAAACCTATTTTACATTTGCTGTAGATGTAATGTACCCAAAAATTTGGCTGAACACATATCCCAGTTTCAGTGGATGGCTGTAGTTAGTTTGGGATCACAGGGCAAGACAGAAGTTCACTCTGTAACCATCACAAGAAGATACAGATGAAATAATGCTGGAAATGTAGTAGAGACAAAGGACAACAGGAAGCTTACACGAAGATTCTGTGACAGTAAACAGCAAGAGTGTGCGTTCTGATTTCTACAGCAACAGCTGTACGTGAGTTCAGCGGTGGGAGTGACTCACCTGGCATTACACAGATGTGATGTATATGGTGAGGGGTGTGCAGACTGCTGCCTCGCCCGGGACCCTTACTGCGCTTGGGATGGCAAGTCCTGCTCCCGCTACTCCACCAACCACAAAAGGTGAGACACTACAAAATGGAAGGCTCACTTTAAGTGATCGACTGTGCTCATACTTAGTTTGCTCTGCCAGGGTTTTTATTTATTATTCAATATCATTAAATGTAAATGATTTAAAAAAAAAAAAAAAAAAAAAAGCACTGAACATACTGTATTCTAGTGATTTTTCATAACACCATACACCTTTACTTTATTAATAAACAGCATTTATTCATTTGCTAACAGCCTTCTTGATTTCCACTTTGCCGGAATGCAACAAATTTTATCAACAGTGCAAGCAAACTTTTTTGGGATGCTCAGCATCTCTGACTTGTCCAGTTATAAAACAGATTGTTGACATTTCTGACTGTGTATGTCACCGATGCTCCACTCTGCTAGGCGCAGCCGAAGGCAAGATGTGAAGTACGGCAACCCGATTAGACAGTGCAGAGGCTACAACTCCAATGGTGAGAAATGAATTATGAGCAGCGGTATGACTTACACAATGTAACAGTGTAAATCTTACATACTGAGCGTATTCGGTTTTCTTTCACAGCCAATAGAAACACTCTAGAGGCGGTGCAGTATGGAGTGGAGGGAAGCACAGCGTTCCTGGAGTGCCAGGCCAGGTCTCCTCACGTGTCCATCAAATGGCATTTTCAGAAGGAGAACAGTGACAGGAGACGAGAGGTTCGTGGCTTTTCCCGTCGCACATCGCTGCTTAATCAGTTTCACATTTGCTCTTTTGATACGGGTATGGTCAGTCACACATTTGTGAAGGATTTCGGTTCGGTCCAACTGCCAAAGTTCTGCGTCCTACTTTTGTCTCGTGCATTTTCGAGATGCTCTCCTCCTCTCACTCCTCCTCATATGAAATGTACAACAAGGGTTAATGGTTCTAGCTTGTTGCAACCCAGCTTGTATGAGATTCATCAAAATCATACAGTCATCAAGAATCATATACATTTTGCGTAAATGCTGGTAATGATGTTCGATGCTCGTTTTTACATTTTATACAATTCTTTTATTAGTGTCTTTTATTACATTCACTGGACAGAATATGTTAGGCACAGTGAATTCATGCACCCTTCATTACGTTTTAATACTTTATAATTTACTGTACTTCAGCTTCGTACTAGATTTGTTTTATTATTGGTTCAGTTTAATAACGGCAAGGTTTTTGTATTATAGTATTAGTTACATTGTAACACTGAAATATTTGCATTGAAATATACACCATTTCATATACACACCGAGCAGCTGTAACATAGAAACCACTGACAGGTGAAGTGAATAACACAGTGACAAGTTCGAGGCCCCACCTCGCAATTTATAGAACTTAAGGGATCTGCTGATAACATCTTGGTGCCAGATACCACAGCAGACCTTCAGGGGTCTAGTGGAGTCCATGCCTCGACGGGTCAGGGCTGCTTTGGTAGCACAAAGGGAACGAACACAATATTAAAAAAAATAAAGCACCTTCCAAGCACGTACTACAAGATCAGACATAAGATATGCACTGGTGGTTGGATAAAAACATCTCCTGTGATCAAAGCTAAAATGTGTTTAATGTCAAAAGTAGTTTGTGCATAATAAGTGCATATTTGTTGAATGACATCATAAAATGACATTACATTTGAGAAAGGTGTTATATGAATACATCTTTTATTCTTCTTCTTATTATTATTATTATTATTATTATTATTATTATTATGCTGATGTGTACTCGTTGTTTCTGTTAGATTCGTTCAGATGGACGTGTGTTGCACACAGATCAGGGCCTGCTTTTGCGCTCCCTGCAGCTCTCTGATGCCGGCACCTATCAGTGCACAGCCACAGAGAAGAACTTCAAGCACACACTGGTCAAGCTGCAGTTGCTTGTGCTGTCCGTGCGCACAGTCAACAGCATCCAAATGGAAACCGGAGCCTCTATACCTGCCATGCCTGCTGTTCCCCTACAAACCAGTGCCTGGACACCCAGTGCTGAGCAGTACAAAGACCTGCTGACCATCCTGAGCCAGCCTGAGATGGGCTTAATCAACCAGTACTGCCAGGACTACTGGCAAATCGCCGAGCATGACAAGAAAGATCCGTACGAACCGAAGGAGCAGCGCAAAGCGCGTAACCGGAGACACCACGAGAGCCAGAGGAGCTCAGCCGAGACATGAGGAGGAGGCTGAGGAGGCAGGAACATAAAGTACATGCATCCACAAGACTCAAGCAAAAACTCCAACCCGCTGAAACACATTAATGAAAATAAGTTCAACTACAGTGTGACCGACGGACTAAATGGACACATTAGAGCAGCGAGAGTAGGCAGTATTTATTGTAGTTTGTACATAGTTAGACTCTGTGGATATCTTTGTACTGAGAGCACAAAAAGAGAGAAAAAAAACAAACAGTTTTGTGTATATGATTCTTCCGTGCAGATATTTTAATATTGTTATTCTTCGTATAGCATATTTATTATAGTGTTCCTGTCCAGATGAACTGTGTGATTGTACTTTGGGGGAAGGCGAAAGCACGGTTACATGCTGTATATACGGAGTGGATAAATCCTCATGGAGCCTCATCTCTAGGTGCTCGTAACAGGCCACCAGGTATTATACAATGAGACATCAGCTGTAACACCAGTGGTTTTAACTTACCAAGCAGTTTCCATGGATACAAGCTGTATTCCTTAATCAGTCACACTTCATGTATGCTTTAGCTTATATTAGGTAACATGGCCACATTACACTTCAGTCCAAAGTCCAGTGTGGGCCAGACAAAAAAAAAATTAAGTCAGTTATTAGACATTAACACATGAACAACCCCTCTTAAAGATGTTTATTCTATCAGCATTTGTCTGAAAGTCACATTGTGAATACACAAACAGAACATGCATCTCCTGATGAGCAAGCTAAAATTCATTACAAGAAAAGCAAATTTTCCAGATGATAGTTTTTCCATACAGGGGCTTCGTAAGTATTCGCCCCCCTGTAACTTTCCACTTTTTTTGTAAAGAAATAAACGTAACAGAATGAATGAATATGTCAAATTTAGCATGCTGACGAAGAGTCATAAATCATTTTGTCAGTGGCTGGCAGTTGACGGCTCTGAGTCTGTGACTGATTATTTCAGTTCAGTTTATGTTAATAGTTAACAAAACCACTGATTCTAAACTTCATTTCGTTGGCCAGATTACGTCCTAGCTATATTTGTAAATGTTTAACGTAGTCAAACTTAACTCTAATAATGGCTCTGAATAAAATGTATACAGTCGTTACATGACTAGGATAACAACTGTGTACAGAATCATCTCGGCTCTACACGGGAGGGGTTTTTTTTAAATAAAAAAAAAATAAATCATCTTAACTTCCTTGTAATAGTTTTGAGCTTCCATGTCTATATGACTATGTGTGCGAAATTCTTTTGCAAGTTACTGGTCTGGTTCGAACCCAAAAGGACTGCCCACATAGCAACAATATATGCTTTTACACGTTATCAAATTATTTGTATATAATACACACAATTATTGCACGCACAAGAAGTACGTACGAAGAAGTCTAAATTGAAAGCATACTGAAAGAGTACGCAATATTGTGATAACCTTGGACATCTTTATAACAGAGAAATCAAGGAGAGCACTTTTAACCACCTTATCCGGTACTTTAGACTGTCGTCCCAGAGTTTTAGGAGAATTGTTCTCATTTTTTTGCATGAAATGTTTTTTGTACTGTACAGCTTTATTAGTTCAAAACCCAGTTATGTTGTTGTGTAGATGTTTATGGATGGTCTTTTATGTAAGAAACACTTTATGCGAAAACCACAAAGGAACATAGAGACTGATTAAAGGAACAGAGAACTACTTTATGCACAAGACGAGGTGTTAGGAAGCTAAGTGGACTTCACTCTAAGCTAAGCGGCCTGTCTTGTGTAACCGCTTGACGCGTGGTAATGCAGGCTGCTTCAAATGACTGTTGTACAATATCGGGGGTTCTATTTGTAATACATTATATACCACTGTGGTTCGTCTTTCATTTTGTCTTTTCTAATATTTTCTGTGTATAAAATATTATTGGAAATAGATGTACTTCAAAGTTAATGTTATGGTACTGACTTTACTGTGCTTTTTTTTTCCCCTTTTATTGTTGTTGTTGACTAAATAAAGTTCTATATTTTATAACAAAAAAAAAAAAACTTCTCTAGCACACAATTTGTATACACACAGTCAGGTCAATTTCTGCTAGATATCATTTCAAACATGCTTAAACATTAAACATATTCAACGTGTGTGTAGGTCAAAGGTATTTACAGTTTCATTTTTCTGCAGTCCAAGATAATATTTTCTCTTGAATACTTTGCCAAAACGGCACGTCTGGAGTGTGACTGTAATCACTGTAGTCCACAAACAGAAAATGAATTCCTGACATTTGAGAAGAACAAACAATGAAAGGAAAGTTGTTCGCATTTGATCCTAAGACTTTCTTCTCAGAGCAAGCCTTATACACAGGGTAGTTATGCTTAATGCCGGAGTTTTAGTTGCTCAATCTAAACTGATAGCAGGGGGTTAAATGATAGATTTTGCAAAATCAATCTTAATAAAAAATCTTCCTAAAATTGGTGGTTTTAAACTTATCATTTTAAACTCATCATCATCATTATCGTCGTCATCATCCTTCTCAGGTAACAGCTGAGCGTGTCCTGGGTTTGCAGTGCCATCTTGTGGCCATGTATGCTCAGTGCATGAACTTTTAAAACGATAATTGCCAACTGATCACAAGACAGGACCATTTAAGGCAGGGGGAATACTTACAGACGGCTCATGGTCCATGCAAATCCTTTAAAACCCATATACATTTAACATCGTTGCATTATTGGTGTTAGCAATAGGTTTTTGTCCCTGTAAGAGTTTCTGTGTTGATTGAAAGGTATGTTTAGGGTTGTTATCTATTTTATTTAATTTTTTTTAAATATCCATCCTAAACCTATGGTCGGGTTTAACCTCTTGGCAAAGACAACTAGATTTTGGGCTTAAATATTCATTCTGTCTATACACAAGACATGGTAACTTTTGATTGTATATATTCCCTCTTTTTTTTTAAATGCCAAATATGACTGTTGCCAAAGAATTAGATTTTCTTGTCTAAGCATAATACATGATTATAAATTGCTTGATCTCCAATAATGCTTCTTGTTATCAGAAAGGAAAATCACAATCATTTTTGGACAAAAAACCCCAAAAACACAAACACAAACAAACAAACAAGCAACAAAACAACAACAACAACAACAAAAACATTCTGCCTCCATTACCATCATTCCAGTTTCTGGCCATCTTTCAACTGTACACAAACAAACATAAACAGACAAATAAATAAGAAGACAAACAAACATAAATAAATAAATACATACATACATACATACATACATACATACATACATACATACATAC
>JAOVYU010000022.1:8330403-8345673 GCA_025674565.1 Synodontis membranacea
TGTTCTTTTTAGAGAGAAGTGGCTTTCTCCTTGCAACCCTGCCATGCACACCATTGTTGTTCAGTGTTCTCCTGATGTTGGACTCATGAACATTAATATTAGCCAGTGCAAGAGAGGCCTTCAGTTGCTAAGAAGTTACCCTGGGGTCCTTTGTGACCTGGCCGACTATTACACCTGACCGCTCCTGAGGAGGTGTAACAATGGTCCTAAATTTCCTCCATTTGTACACTATCTGTCTTACTGTGGATTGGTGGGGTCCGAACGCTTTAGAGATGGTTTTGTAACCTTTTCCAGCCTGATGAGCATCAACAACCCTTTTTCTGAGGTCCACAGTAATCTCCTTTGTTCGTGCCATGATACACTTCCATAAACATCTCAACACTTTTGATAGATCTGTGTTCTCGTAACACAGGGTGCCCACTCACACCTGATTGTCATTCCATTGATTGAAAATTGAAAACACCTGACTCTAATTTCACCTTCAAATTACCTGCTAATCCTAGAGGGTCACCTACTTTTGCCACTGACAGATATGTAATATTGGATCATTTTCGTCAATTAATAAATGACCAAGTGAATTATTTTTGTCTCATTTATTTAACTGGGTTCTCTTTATCACTCTGAGGACTTGTGTGGCAATCTGATGACGTTTCAGGTCATATTTAAGCCGAAATGTAGACAATTCTAAAGGGTTCACAAACTTTCAAGCACCACTATACATGCATAAATAAATAAATAAATAAATAAATAAATGTGGTTAATTTAAAATGCTAAAAAAAAAGGACATTGTGAAATTTATTGATGAAAAAACGACACGCGGAAATAATGCAATGTGCAAAATTCCTGCTGACGTCATAGCGCTGTTTTCGTCACTCTGTAAGATCGAAAGTGAAAATAAGCGCGTTTCGTTTCAGCTCATTCACTGACAGAAGTGCTGAGCAGAATCTTCCACGACCATGGAGCAAACCGACATAGACGAGGGGTTATATTCCCGGCAGCTGTGAGTATTATACAATCAAATTGTATCACCGCCTTTATGAAGAATGCTTTGATTAACTGCGTGCTGAAACGTCGAATCGGGTGATTCACGAATCGGCTCTTTTTGAATGAATCATTTAATGTGATAGCGCCTCAAACTAATGATCTTAAATTCAAAGACCTGACAGTTATGATTATCAAGTTGTGTGTTGTTGTTAATGCATTTACTGAGGTTGAGTAGCTGGGAGTGGTTAAAGCAGCTGCTGTTCTTTGATCTGAGATTCATCACTCGTCACGACCATTGAACAGTTAAAGCTTGGCCACGCCCCCCGCCACCAAACTGCTGCTTCTGGAAGAACCTTGAACCTTAAATATCACCTTGAGAAATGCACTTTTTTCTTTTAAGTGTGCTGCACAAACCACCCACTGTCTGCCTCAAGAACACATGAGGCATCTGCTTGTGATAGTCAATAAAAATGCTTTTCTTTTCCCTTCCTCTTTTGCAGTTCATTGTTGCAGGCCTTTGCATTCCCATTATAGATGAGTCTTATATGTTTAACACAGCATGCATCATGTGAAAGAAGAGCTCATGTTTTGTGCATGAACGCTAGGCACGAATGTAATTACTCTTGCTGTTCGTGTTTAGAACGTTATACCCAGATAGCACCATGGCATTGTTTCAACTTTGAAATGTGGTCGATTGCGTTGATCTGATATTGAATCAATGGTATTTCAATTTCAATGCTATCTGGGTAGGCTTTATGATATTATATTAGTGGTTGTTTTTCAGCATCAGCAGTTTTTTATTAATATTATGTAACACCCAGTGGTCACTTGTACCGCTTTTCTCTCGTCCGATGCACTTTTGAGATATTTTGGTCCCACCTCTGTTTTCATTTTGTGAGGTTTTTTTTTTTTCTTCTAAAGAAAATCTCAAAGACAACCCATGCAGGTTCTGTGAGTGTATGAACACAATGATTGGTGGTGGAATTGGCTGCGATTCAACTGGCACAAAAAGCCTTGCCGGGGTCACCAGATTGATCAGAGCCAGTTCTGGGTCAGCTGAATGGGGTAACTGGTCGTTCTGAACTGTCCCCACAGGTATGTCCTGGGCCATGACGCAATGCGGCGTATGGGAGAGGCTAATGTTCTTATTTGTGGGATGAGAGGTCTCGGAGTGGAGGTGGCCAAGAACGTAATACTGGCCGGAGTTGGTTCAGTCACCATCCAGGACAAGGGCATGACCGAATGGGGTGACCTGTCCTCTCAGGTAGTGAGATTCTGTGATCAAGATTGTTATCTAAGACCAGGGAAACAGTGTATAAAACGTCCAGAGACTAGCTACAGTGTGTATGAGTGATTAAATGTTAAAAGTAGTCAAGTTCTTTATGTATACCCTTACTTTTTGTAGTTGTTTTAACTGCAATACTGTTTTCCTTGCTTCTCTGTAGTTTTACCTAAAAGAGAGTGACCTGGGGAAGAACCGGGCAATTTGTTCTGAAAAACATCTTGCCCGCTTAAACAGCCATGTTCGTCTTTCCACCCATACCGAAACTCCAAATAAGGATTTTCTGCGCAAATTCCAGGTACACATGATTGTACTTTTTCGGATTATTGAAATTTAGTGCATAGTGCAACAGTCAAGTGGTTAGTATTGGAGAAGTAGTGCAGACGTCTCAGATTTGTAATTAGTAATTAGATTAGTAATTTTTCTTTAAAATGTAACGTTAACACCACTGAGACCATCGCAACCTTTATTAGCGCCACTTAAAGTTCATTAAAATAAAACAGCATTCAGAGTGTCTTGAATTACTGGGTCTCTACAGAAGTATTCTGCATAATTAGTGTAGCTGAAGAAAAAAATAAATAGTTTTTGCTCAGTATAGAGGTCATACAAAAACCATGGCTTGTACATACAAGCATAATTAAAAGGAATAAAATTGCAGGGAGTCGTGTAGTTCTAAGTTCTGTCCAATATGATTATAGGTGGTGGTCCTCACAGATTCATCATCAGAAGAGCAGCTTTCAGTGGCTGCATTCTGCCATTCCAACAACATCAAATTTATTTTGGCTGACACTAAAGGACTTTGTGGGTAAGGATGACTGATTTTAATTATTTATTCAATGTCATTTTTTATTCAGTGATCAAGACTGAAATGCATGGAAAATTACATTATAATTTTAAGATGAATGTGGTGAGTTTCTAAGAGTTCCTGTATTGCTTAATTGTAGACAGTTGTTCTGTGACTTTGGGGGAAACTTTCTGGTCAAAGACACTGATGGAGATCCACCGCATGTGTCCATGGTTGCCCATATCACCAAGGTACAAGCACAGTACTTTCATTTTTCTACAGTGACACTGCCATATCTGAAACCTGAGCTCTTAGGCATAACGAGAAGTGAAACAGAAATTACAATGTACCTGTGGTTATTTTAGGAGTTTACATGGAATGTAGTTGTGCAGCCGGAGACTTGACTAGTGTGATCGCACTCGGGTGTAGTTCACTTGGACCGCTTGGAAGAGGTGCATTTGATCAATTTTAGATCAAATCCATTAGAGTGTCTTCTGAAAACGTGCTTCAATAGAAGAGAATAGGCATGAGGAAAATTGGACATTTGTACAAAGCTGTTAACATGATCAATATCACAAACCTTCGTCCATTTTAATCGGGACCAATTATTAGTGATGAATCATAAATATTAAGTATCCAAGCTATGGAATGTTTACGTTCTTTGTTTTAAATATTCCAATATTTTTGAAACCTTCTGTGTATTTCCTAATTAAATGGGAAAAAGAAATTCAATGTTGTCTCAGAATTTTAGATGTTGTAATGCAAAAAAAAGAAAATAATCCCTAGTGAATACTTACTGTAGGCAATGTGTATTCTTTTCAATGCTTTTGGAAAGTTATTTCACTTTTTTAAAATCTGAAGTCATTCCTAAACAAGATATTTTAGCCAAAATATTTAGCAAAATGAAAAAAATACATGCTTCTAAAACATGCTTCTGGGAAACCATGCAAAACGTGTCTTACAAGTCTGCTAGCTGAACTTTTTCTTTGTTATACTGGAAGGTTCAGTGTATTAATATATTGTGTACAGTGTATTGTATATTAATGCCTTTCTAGGTACGGATATCTAAGATATAACCTATCTAGGTTACATCAATTAGTATTTAAAATGCTGATATTTTCTGATTTAGCCACGATATTATATTTACGTAATTTGCCTGAAAGTTTGTATGCTGTAAAATCACTGAGTGCAGTAGGACTGGTTTATACACATACTTTTTATTACTCTCATGGAGCACATGTAGAATATTTGTTCCCTTTGCCTCTGGTTCGCCATAATGATCTGCTGCTTTTTTTTTTTTTTTTTTTTTTTTTGTATTTCAAATTACAGCAAAAACAGTGCAAAATACCCACCTTGTTAATTGCCACGTGTTGAGGCTTCAACAGTGCTGTGATATAATATTATGAATGTATGTAGTATAAATGTAATGTAGTTACACATACAGCATAGTGAAATAATAAATACAAGTAATTCTGTTTCAGCTTTTAATCGTTCATGCAGTATAAAGCAGGGGCAAAACAGTGATAGTTTGGTTCACAAATATTTTGTAGCCAGGGACCCCTTTACTTGTAAAATAAATTCCAATGACCCCCTCAGTATGGATTTATTTTATTATTAAAATTATATATATATATTTTGAAGTCATAGATCTTTCTTTTCCTGACATTTCCACTGATAGAACACATTAGGTGTGACTGACTTTGGTGTTTAGGGAAAAAAAATATTAGCAACAGTGTTTGCTAATATAATGTTTTTCAAGACAAACCGTACCAGAGAGAATCACAGACTTGGAGGAAGACTTAAAATAAAGGAAAATGTGTCAGTTGTCTTTGAAGAGTTTGTTGAGTCTGTCATTCCAGTGACAGACTCAACTAATGCTAGTGATGTTTTGGCTGGTTTGGTTGGATCCTTGGACAGGCTAGGTTTGGATTAGTCTGGACATTGACGGGTTGGCATATATTTAATACGTGGAAGAGGGAAGCAGGAGTTGTTTCCAAGTTTATGGAAAAAGGTCCAGTGATGTACAGACAGTTGTACTTCAAGAGTCGCTATGTAGAAAATCACTTCCCTTCCCCTAGAAGTGTCTTCTGGCACATGCCAGACTTTCACTGTAAATAGAAAGGTGTTAAACTGACACTTAAAGTGAACAGTATCAAGAGAGTGATTAATAGAACAATGATAAGAGATTTATCAGTTTAAAAGGACTGAACCACTAACAAACTCAGTTCAATTCTTTGCAGAGTTGGAGTGGTAGTGAAGCACTTTTTTCATGAAGTGTGAATGCAAATTGGACTGTTCATGAAACAAAAAGAAAAAAAAAAAAAAAACAGGGCTTGGATTCAGGGTTTGGTATTTATGGTTTCCATCACAGAGCATGCAACACTAAACTGCAAGGTCAACTTGTATCTGAATACTATTATAGCATTCATGTATCTCAGTGGAAAATGGATCTGTAGGAGACACACTTGCTGAAAGCAATCTTGTGCATTTGCCCTGTCTGAGAGACACCATTAGCGCACACGCCAGTAGTGTCATATCTCAGCACAAGGTCAAAATATCAGGACTGAAGACTTTTGGCAGCGTTTTCAAGTACTGATGCAACTAACTTGATCCAAAAATCAGGATGTTAACCTCACTATTCTGATGGGTCAGCAAATTGAAATGATTGACTTACAGTGCAATTGTACTCTAATTGCTGAAAGAGAGATTCGCCAGTGTAGGTCTGGACATATTTAACTAGTATCAAAGTGTCAAAGTACCCAACATTTGTGAGCAGGCTTTCTCAGTTATAAACATGAAAGTCAAAACTGAAACACAAACACTCGAATGACACTATGAAGTACGTCATTGCTCAAAGTCTCATTCTTGATATTGCTGAGCTGAGGCCAAACGATATCAGGTGTTGGAGAGTTCTAAAAACTATTGTGCTTTGATTACACAATGATTTGTGTTACTCTCTGCCCTTTTTTCTTTTTCTCAGCTAGCAGTCTGAGCATGTGTAAGATCAGTTTGCTGTCAGTTTGCTTGTTTTTATTGTTGTAAAGTTACAGCACTGCAGACAGTTGCAAAATGCCAACATACGTCAATCAATTTGCAATATGTTTGGTTATAAATGTATAAAACAAATTTGGCACAGATAATTATTGAAATGGGATTGGATGTATTGGTGCATCCCTTTAACCTGAGATTTTGGCCAATGTGGCCCCCAGCCTTAAATGAGCTTGCCACCCCTTTTACAAAGTGGTACCTTTGTCCTGTGCAGGGAAATCCAGGTATAGTCACATGCACAGATGAAGAGGTCGCCTTCACAGATGGCAAGCGTGTTGTCTTCTCTGGGGTTCAGGGCATGACTGAGCTCAACAGCTATGGGCCTATTGAAATCAAAGCGATAGGTAAGTAATATGCAACAGGAATTAGAATCGTTGCTCTAATACTAAAAGTGAAAAATAACTATGGAAATGAATTATAAAGCCAATTGTTTATATAAAATAAGGGTTGGATTATATTTCTTTGCCTCTCATTTGCTTTTTTTTTTTAGACAGCTACTCCTTCAGTATTTGTGACACTTCGAATTTCTCGGAATATGAGAAGGGAGGAGTGGCAACTGAAGTCAAAGAAACGAAGACACTTAGTTTTGTGAGTTTGTTACAATAACACATCAGAGCCATAACATAATCTGAGTAATTTAAACAATAAAAATCTTGAATAGTGTTTATACACTCACGGGGCACTTTATTAAGGACACCTGTATACTTGCTTATTTATGCAGTAGCACAATGCAGAAAATCCTGCAGATACAGGTCAAGAGATCCTGGAAATGTTTGTGTGGTCTCTGTGACTTTAACAATGGTATGGTTGTTGGTTTCAGATGGGCTGGGTTGGGTATTTCATAAACTGCTTATCTCCTGGGAATTTCACACACAACAGTCTGTAGAGTTTAAACATAATGGTGCAAAAAAAACCAAAAAAAAACAAAACACTGATGGCTGGAACACTTTGTTGATCAGAGCATACTGGTTTGAGCTTACAGGAAGTCTATAGTAACAAATAAGCAGTCTTTACATCAGTGGTGGGCAGAAAAGCATCTCAGAACACACAAAATATTAAATCTTGAGGTGGATGGGCTAATCTTCAACTTTCCAATTTGAGTGAGCGTGTGTCCATGACAGCCTCAGATTCTTCCTCTTGGCTGACAGGAGTGGAATTTAATGTAGTCTTTTAATTTAATGTAAACTTAAACCAGTCCATCTGGTACCAATATCAATGCCACAGGTAAAGTCAGAGATCAGAAATTTTCTTTATTCTGATGGTTGATGTGACCAATGGCTGAAACTCTTGACCTGTATCTACATGATTTTGTGCATTGTGCTGCTTGGATAAGTGCATAAATGAGCAGGTGCTCTGGTGCTCCTAATAAAGTGGATGTACGTGTTATACATTTCAGATGCCTCTAGATGTTGCTGTGGAGAAAGTGATGCAAGATTCTGAGCTACTGGCCTTCACTGAATGTGGGAAAATTCAGAGACATCAATCGCTTCACCTTGGCTTCCGAGCATTGCAGGGGTTCCAAAATAAATACCATCGACTGCCCCAACCCAGGAACCAGGTCAGTAACGACCATCTAACATTTACGAACATCTTTCAAGATTATTATCTGATGTTGAAGGAATTTGTTGAATGTAAGTATATTTTTGCAGTATGGTTCACCATTATTATTATTTTCTGTTTAAAAGTGGAACAATGCGAGTACGTTTCTCAACATGACCTATTAAAGTGTTTCTATTAAAGGAATAGAAATCATAATCATTTTCTTTATATTGCACAGGAAGTACATTTGTAGCATATTAGTATATTACAACATTAGTACAGCCATGTTGCCCTGGGGGTGCCCGATATCACCTGTTCTCGGAAGCTAAGCAGGGGCGGGCCTGCTTAGTGCTTGGATGGGAGACATCCAGAGAAGGCCGGGTGCTGTACAAAGACCCAGCCACAAGGGGGTGCACACTCTGATGTATGCCTGCGTGCCAGTCCCAAGCCTGGATAAATGGGGAGGGTTGCGTCAGGAATGGCATCTGGCATAAAAAAAAAAAAAAAACTCTGCCAATTCAGACGTGCGGCCAGAAAGTTCCGCTGTGGCGACCCCTAGTTGGGAATAGCCGAAATGGGAAGGAGGAGGAGTATATTACAACAGTAATATATCTGATATGTTCCACCAGACTGTTTTGTGTATCTGTTTGCATTAATGCTTTTAAAAGAAACTATGCAAATGCACCGGTGTAAAATCAAAACAGGGTCCCTGGTTCAATGACACATTCATTGCTTAATAGTGAACAGAACATAAGGTTTAATGCTACTATGTGCTGCTCAGTTTTAACAAAACATAGATCAAACCTAGAACATATGAATGGGTTACAGAGAACATATGATAGATAAAGACTTTTTGTTTACATTTACTAGAAGTCACAAATGTAGAAGTGTTTATTGGCTGTAATGTCTGACCTCAGTTGCAATCGGACATTATCGTGCCAGTCTGGTTTAAACGGCTTGGCTGTTATACCAGGAAACCTTAGCAATTATCATATAAGGTAAAAGAACTGTATTGTCATCCTGGATTGGTTTCTGTACTTGACTTGTTGGTTAGTCACTGACCTCCAGAGATGGCAAGTACCGAAATATAATGACTTCATTACTGTTCTTACGTCTTAGCTAATGTTTTCAAACATCCCATGGTGAAAGTGGCACAAATTTACCATCAGTAACACAATATAGTGTGTGATAAGAGTCTTTTGGGATTCTCTCTTGCACTTTTACTTTCATACTTGAAGTTAATTTGAGTTTAGGCCTTTCTACTTCAATGTGAGTGAAGACTTGCAGGCGCTGCATTTTTAAGCATTTATTTAGATGATTCTTCACATCTGTAATTGACTGATGAATGCCTGAATGCTTTTACCACCTTTCATGACCTCTGTGTGTATAGTGTTTTAATGCAATATCCATCAGTAAACTGCACTGGTTGCACAAAATTGTCTAATGCTACTAATTAAAGCAATCATTAGCTTAACAAAAATGTTACAAGTAATGATGTGTGTAGTGTGTAGGCAAAAAGTTATAATTCAGTAGTTAGCATTTCCACTTTGCGTGTATGCGTGTGTGTTTCTTGCTCTGCACACCTCTGATTCTCCTTTTAAGTATTAATATTATGTTTAAGCATAGGCTTGACTTTTTCGTGTCGTGATAATTGGCAAATCTTTCATTATGTCTTGTGCATTTTTTGGATATGGGCAGTGTTTTTTTACTGCTAATAGAAATCAAATTTGGCCAAAATAAGGCTGATTATATAAAATAAGTGCCCAAGAATTGTGTATACAAGGCCAAGTCATTCAATTGCCTCCTGAGTGAGATACTGGGGGGTAATGACAATAAGGAAATCTAATAATAATGATAACAATACCAAATGTGTTGAAGATCTTGGTGTATTGGATATCTAATATGATATACAGAGAGGGTGTAGAATTACAGCTACATCAGTTTTGGCATCCTTCCCTTGTCATGTGTTGTTTTTTTTTTAACCAGGGCGATGCTGAGCTGGTGCTTGCCATGGCGAGGCAGTTCAGTGCAGCTGCAAAATTTGACGAGTTTGACGAGGAAGTCGTGAGGAAGCTGTCTCTTTGTGCCAGTGGCAATTTGGCTCCTATCAATGCTTTCATTGGAGGACTGGCTGCCCAGGAGGTGATGAAGGTGAGAAAGATCAAGGTTATCAAGTGCACTGCAAGATTGATGGTGTCCCAAAAAAGGTTGCTTGTTGATGTTATAGCCACTTTATTTTCTGCAACTTTGCTAAATTGCTGAAGACTGATTGTTTACGTTGTTCAGGCTTGCAGTGGTAAGTTCACGCCGCTCAACCAGTGGCTCTACTTTGATGCTCTCGAGTGCCTTCCTGAGCAGGAGGACAGTAACAGAGGACTCACAGAAGAAGCCTGTGCACCAGTGAGCAAATATTTCACTTATATCAGATATATACCACAGTAAACCTTTGTAATCAGCTCCCAGTGGGAAAAACCACATATTATATTATTTCATATGTATTTCCTATGAAGGTGCATTTTATCATTATGTCCTGACATTGTGTAAATGTGATCAAATGAACATGTGACATGCTTAAGTTAAGCTACATGTCCTGCATGTGGAAACAGATCAATCATTTAAAAAAAAAAAAAAAAAGTGAATATAAATAAATCATAAATGAATGAAACAGGTGAAGTGTCTAAAAATCACATGTGAATCAGCGTGACTTTTGTGTAACATGTGACCTGAAATAAAGGTTTTTTTAATGCTTGTATTTGATATGATATAATCTCTGTTATTTCCTTCACAGAGAAGCAGTCGCTATGATGGTCAGATTGCTGTGTTCGGCTCTGATTTCCAAGAGAAACTGAAGAAGCAGAAATACTTTCTGGTGAGTGTTGTTCTTCAGTTGCACCAAACGAGACCACCACTAGCCTTTGCTGGTCAAATTGCTTACAGTACAGTTCATAAAGTTTATGTGAACAAAAAAATTCAGAGTAAATGGGTTTCAGGAAGCTGACCCTGGACTTACGGTTCATGCTAATTTAAATTAGGATATGATTATATTAAATACATAATACATAGGTACATCTATCTATCTATATATATATATATATATATAGAGAGAGACAGAGAGAGAGAGAGTAAAATAAGTAGTAAGTAAATACACATTGAAACATTCAGATTTAATTAAAAGTTCAGTAAGTAATTTGCACAAGGTGTAAATTAATTTATTGCTTAGAAATTTAATAGTTGCCCATGCCATGGACTTGAATTCCCAGCAGTCTCAGGGGCATCCATAAATGACTTCTGCCAACTGCAACTCCCATCATTGCCAGGTTCGGCTCGTTTGCAGCTCTGCAGAACTACAGCAAGAGACTTCATCTCCCAGGCTGCACTGGGTCTTGTGCAGGCGCATGCCATCACATTCTGAGTAGTATATGATAATGACGTGTCTCTCTTAGCCTATATGCTAATCATATTCAAATAAGGCATTATAAAGTGTGACATTAAAAAGTGTATAGGTTAGCAAAGTAAAAGCACACTTCTTCACTATAGCTGAATTTGCGATCAGTAACGTCAATAATGAAGGAAGAGATATGTGCCAAATCAACTATGAGAGAAAACAGGAATAATAAATAAACGTGGACCATTTTCTCGGCAAATTGTCTTCAGTTCCCAGGATTACAGTGGTTCTGCCTCACACCCTTTTTTAATTTTTAATGGGATTGAAATCAGGAGATTAGTTTGATTCCTCAGTTATTTTGGCTGTGAAACAGTGTTAAGTTTCCTCATATTATTGTAAATGTTAAACGTAAATCTAAATGTCTAAATGTAAATCTAAATGTTAAATGTAAATCTAAATGTTAAGTATAAATGTATATGTTAAACATAAATCTAAATGTTGAATATAAATCTGAACATTAAAGGTAAATCTAAATGTTAAATTTACGTAAATGTAAATCTAAATGTTAAATCTAAATGTTAAATATAAATGTTAAATGCTAAATCTAAATATTAAATCCAAAACCTAAATATTAAATCTAAATTTAGACATTAAAACTAAATGTTAATGTTAAATGTAAATCTAATTGCTAAATCTAAAACCTAAATATTAAATCTAAACGTTAAATGTACATCTTAATCTAAATGTTAAATATTAAATCAAAATTTTAAATGTTAAATCAAAATGTTAAATGGAAATCTAAATGTTAAAACTAAATGTAAACATTAAATCTTAATGTTAAATGTTAACTAGATGGTAAAGCAAAAGCCAATAGTAATCACAGAGCGTGATCAATTTCTCCAAAAGCGTAACATTTGGAGCCCCATACTTTGTATAGTTGTCATTCCTGTTTATTTTTGAGTGACCGCTGGCTTCTCTCTTACCTTCCATATCATCCATATCGTTGTGAAATCCTGCATGGCATACCTGGATGGAGTATATTAGTTGTGGTTCCATGAACTTTCCACCTGCATTAGATTCTTTGCTATGGCTCTGTAGCTTATTCCCATTGAGTGTTGTTAATAATGCTGTTCCAGACTTTTAGGAAGCTCCTTTACCTAGTCCCTGATTGCTATCTATTTCATGAAATCTTCTCAATCAATGAAAACATCTTTTATAATGACACCAGGTACAATTTACACAAGAATATTTTTTTCCAGATTTTATATCACTGCATGTCATTTTTCATTATTTAACTAATATATACTTAAGTTATTACTTATTTATACTTAAGATATCATGTTGTAACTTTGACTTAGTCTAATTATTACATGTTAGTAAGACTATATTTGGATAATTACCATACACTTTTTAGGTTGCAGAATGTTTTTTTTTTATATATATACTATGCTTCTTTTTTTATCCCTCATAAACATGAAAGTGTTTTAAATTATGTTCCTTGTCTTAATTGGCTGATTCGAGTACATGTAATAGTTTTTTGTGTTTTTTAAACATTTGTGTAAAATCAGGTGGGTGCTGGTGCTATTGGCTGTGAGCTTCTGAAAAACTTTGCCCTGATTGGCCTTGGTGCTGGAGAGGGCGGGCACATCACAGTGACGGACATGGATTCGATAGAGAGGTCCAATCTGAATCGTCAGTTCCTGTTTAGGTCAGAGGATATTGGGGTAAGGAAGTAAGAAAGTGAATTTATTGTGTACTTTACAAGAATTTACTGAGTCCAATATAACTACAACATACACAAGATGAATTTATAGTGTGGCTATATTTTATTGAAAGTAATATTAATTAATCGTAATATTAATTGATGGGTTTTGCATAATTCACAGTGATCCAACGTCTTGATTGATATTATAAGATTTTTCTCTCTTTTCCTCTCCTTCTTACACAGAAGCTGAAATCAGAAGTGGCAGCTGAGGCCGTGCATAGAATTAATCCCAAAATGAATATCACATCTCACCAGAACCGTGTGGGTCAGGAGAGCGAGGGCATCTACACAGACCAGTTCTACAGCAGTTTGGATGGAGTGGCAGCAGCTCTGGATAATGTGGAAGCCCGTGAGTAATTACACCACTGCTGCTGTTCGAGGGAGTCAGTTGCTCTTGCTATTATGAATATACGATTCTTCGATAACGATTATTCACAATGACAGAAGGCCAACTATATGGCCAGCTGTTTTAATGTTTACAGTGACTTTACTTATATACGTAGGGTGGGCAAAAGTAGGTTAACCTTTGTTCGTTTTGAAAATGACATGCAGGTTATGATTATTACAATAGCTTTATTAACTCAAAAGAAAGTCACAGTGGCTCAGTGCACTCAAATTGCCAACACGTTCTTGTAGTCTACCTACTACTTTCAAGCACACTTTGGCACAGAGTTCTCTATTGTCATCAACATCGAACCCTTTCTCTGTAATTTTCTGTCTTCCAGTATTAAGTATCCACTTTCGTTGGTCGTTGGTTATATTACCAGCCATCATTAACTAAAGGATAAATCATAAGTAATTATACGAAATAATAACAATAATAAGAAGAAGAGAAAAAAGAGCCAAATAATGCAAATAATAATGCAATAATTAATAAGTAAATAATAATACAAGGATAAACTCTGTGTTTCGCGTGCTCACAACTTTTGCCCAGCCTTTAAATTAATGAAAGTTACAAATCTTGCATAAGACAAAATCTGTAAAGCACTAAAGCCCGTATATCATTATATGTTCCAAATATACGTTGGACAAGCTCAAGTCATATTTACTGTCACATGCTGTATCATCTATATGAGCTTAACACTGATTAGTGTTAACGTGATCCTGTCTTTGTCTATGTAAAGGAGTATATTTGGATGAGCGCTGCGTGCAGTACCAGAAACCCATGTTAGAGGGGGGGACTCTGGGTGGTAAAGGTCATACCCTGGTAGTGGTTCCACATCTGACTGAATCCTACGGACCAGCACAGTCTTCAGGACAGAAATCTATTCCACTGTGCACACTGAAGCACTTCCCTCATCGCATTGAACACACTCTGCAGGTAAAGTTCCCAGATCATGTCATTGTAATACACACCCACACAACAATGCCCATTTGCCACCATAAGAAGGAGAACTAATTTTGTTACACGTCTTTGTTTAAAAGCTCTAGCGCAATCTAACG
Source organism: Synodontis membranacea (assembly GCA_025674565.1). Taxonomy (NCBI): domain Eukaryota; kingdom Metazoa; phylum Chordata; class Actinopteri; order Siluriformes; family Mochokidae; genus Synodontis; species Synodontis membranacea. Next base: position 8,344,634 of record JAOVYU010000022.1, read on the forward strand.
GAATTTGATCGTACGCCCTAAATGAGTCTAACTAATGAGTTGTGCGTGTTTCAGTCGCTGTGATCTGTTAGACTTTACAGTCAAATTTGCCTTTAATTTTAATGCAACGCAATAACTATACCGCAGCTGAATTCTTGAATCTGATTGGTCAGAAGGTGTTGATCAATTTTCTCTATCTGTAACAGTAGCACTGGCTGCAAGGCAAATCACAGGTTTATATTAATGAATCATTTTAATATGTTACCAGTTAATTCACAAGAACTTTTATGCTGGACGCCGTGCATCATTTGAGGCTAGTAATAAACAAATGTACAAAAAAATTTGTTATTGACAAAGAAATGTGTGTAATCGTTGATATGTTGAGGCTTTCTATTAGCATCATTGAAAAGAGTCTCTAGTATGAGTGTGTTTCTAACAGTCAGTATGTATTCAGTCAGCAGGGAGTCTGCAGGACAGAGGACACTAAGCTTTTTTGGTTTTTCAGTAACATGACAAGCTGAGGATTTTTATATGTTATTGCCTTAAAGAGAGAACAAAAGAGAGACTGGTAAGGGAATGACAATTTATAGCTGCTGTAATGAGTGATAGCAGGAGTCAGCTTGTCTCATAGATGTTCCACAACATTAAATATAACTATATACAAGTGAAATGTGTACAGTAATACCTCGTACATTCGTGTTTCCGTATTCGCGGCTTCGCAGATTTTCTGTGGAACCTAACTAATTTACATTCACGGTTTTTTCACACATCTGCAAAATCCTCAAAAAGCCTGCCATTAAACGATAACTGTCACACACTGCCCACGTCACCGTGCGCCGACCCGGAAGTAGACTCCCGAATTTCTTCACCTAGAACTAAGGCTGCCTGTTAGTTCTCCCTGTCACTAGAGGGCAGTGAACTCCTTGACTGCTATAAAGACGAAGAAAGAGAGAGTCTCGGAGCTGTAGAAGAAGAATGTCGTGTGCGTCGTTTTTCAATTCCTGTAAGAATAAAATGCTGTTTTTAGCTTTGTGTTCAACTAAGTAAGTAAATTGAGACTA
>JAOVYU010000022.1:8345970-8357859 GCA_025674565.1 Synodontis membranacea
AATAAGCATTTATTAGCATTTTTAGTGACTCCACCAAACATTCGCGATTTTCACACATCCGCGCCGGGGTCTGGAACATGACCCCGAGAATGCAGGAGGTATTACTGTAATTTGTTAAATTTTGCTAGCAGTTTGTTGTTATAACAGGAACAAAACCCTTATAGGAAAAACGTCGCTTTGTGCCAGGCCGTACCACATCATTCCATCATTGATTACTGTAGCACACATCTTCATGTTTTATCCCTTATGTAGCACATCCTGCACATAGCACTTATAATGCATGCAATATATATATATATAATAATAATATTGTTAAATTATTATATATATATATAATAATAATATTGACAAACTGTCATTTCAGTGGGCCAGGGAGCAGTTCGAGGGCCTTTTCAAGCACATACCAGAGAACGTAAATCAATATATAAGGTACGTAGCATTCCACCATGCAATAACTGTTAAAAAAAAAAAAAAAAAGGTGAGCAGAACACATATTGACTGAGAGAAATATGAAGTTAAAGCCAGCTGGTGGAATTGGCTGTTATTCTCACACACATTCCTATTGACCTTTGTATTGCTGTATCTTAATAATATAGCTTTAAGGTCAGTAACTTGAAGGAAATCTTCAATTCATCTGGGGGAAAAAAATCTGCATTTCTGTAAAACTGCATTTTCCTTTATGAGACCCAGCTAAATGTCCCCACAAGGTCAAATTTCTCAAGTAGCAGTAAGCGATATCACGTCGTGCCATTTGGAACGAAAATGTAGACAAACAAACTGACACACACAAACACAAACAGTGAAATATCCAGATAAAGCCCTTAGCTGGAGCTGAACCTGTTTTCTGACTTCCTGTGTTAAATCCTAACACGAGCCAGATCTTCTATCTATCACCTGTTTAAAGGAACAACAGGGAAGTTTAGCAAGAAAAGATTGCACACGTTCACACAGGAAGAGGTGGCTTATGGTGCTTGCAGATAATGCATGGTGAATGCTGCAATGTTCTTCCCTTAAAACCAACTACTTCCTGTTGACTGGCTGCACAATTTACGTCAAAGCCAGCGTGCCGACTCAGCCAATATTCCACTTAAAGTGTTACATTAGCACTGTCAACAATCTACACATTTCAGTAGTGTACACTAGAGGCCAGTTTCAGAGCTACAAGTACCAATTCTTATTTACCAGTAGTGATTTAGCAGCTTAGAATCATTTTCTGTTCAGCTTTATTTGTACAGCATTTTTAACAAAGGATAATGTCACAAAAACAGCTTTTCAGGAATCAGGATGTAGATTTCTATTATTAATGGCAGGAAACTCTCCCTGAGATGACATGTGGAAGAAACCAGTCTCAAAAGAGACCCCATGCTCTTAAGGGATCGTAAATCATTACATACTTTAAAATCAAACAGTACTGATGTGTTGAAACGATATTCAGTGTAAGCAAATTGTGCTTGTAGTAGCATGGCCATCTTTACGATTACTGCAGTAAATCTTAGGTGCAAATCTACAGTATCCTGGTTATAGAGATTATCCAATGGTGATAAAGTTTTTGGGAAGTCCAAAGAAATTCAGCAGATATAGACTGTTGCCTGTGCTTGAAAGAGTGTATTACCCCAGGATATTACCATATATGGTCATGGCTCAGACGGCCAGGAAGTATAAACTATAAAGAATCTGATTACACCTTAATGGGTCCTGGGTTTGATTCTCAGCTTGGGGTACTGCCTGAGTGGTGTTCTCCAGTTTCCTTCCACCGCCCTAAAACATGCAAGTATGCCGGTTATGGCTATGCTAAATTGCCCCTAAATGTAAATGAGTGTGAGAATGTGTAATGCCATCTGGGCTGAATTTCCTCACTTATGTTATTATTACGCCTAATATTTCCAGGATAATCTCTGAATTTACAGCTGCCCTGAAAAGCGTAAAGTGGTAACTGAAGATGACTAAATGAATTAATTGCACCTGAACTAATCTTGTGTACTGTGTTGTTGTTATTGGACACCAGGGCTGAAATGTAACTCTCATATTGCTACTTTCAGCAACTCAGAACAATAATAATAGTAATAACTATATTTCCTCCTTTTTTATATATATATATATTTCCCTCCGTGGTTCTTCCTGACAGCGATGCTGAATTTTGGGCTCATACTGTTGGCCGAGGGGAGGCCGAGGCTGTCGAGGTGGTGGAGGCAGTGTATAGGAGTCTGAAGGACAGACCCCAGGACTGGCAGGATTGCGTGGCATGGGCTCGTTTGCAGTGGGAGAGCTTTTACAACAATGACATCGCACAGCTGCTTCACTGCTTCCCTCCGGACCATGTATTGCACACACACACACACACACATATACGTAACAGTTAAATGAAGTGTCAAGTAAATGTATGTTGAGAGCCTGTGTATTAGAGGAGCAGATGACAGTGAACAGTTGGCAGATCCTGGTCCAGTGCCAAGCTTGCAGTTGTGTTCCGAGCATCCAGTTTAATGTGAAACCTGCAGAGGGCGCTGTGGGCTACACAAACCCAGCTGACTCCGTTCAAGTCACTCAAGCTCTGAAAGATATAGTACAGTGTTAGAATATACACTGTAAACTATGTTCAATTCCTCATAGTAGTATGCAACAATTACTGATTGTTCTCTTGTAAGTCTTAACTATAAAAATATCAACATCAAGAAAGTTATCACTAAGAACCAAAGAGCTTTTGCGATTATAAAATGATCATTTGTTAATTAGTTATGTAGCCACGACAAGGAATAAAAACATGCCAAGTTAATAAGTCATTGCTAATTCAACTACAGTACTTTTTTTTTTTTTTTTTTTTTTTAGCTTTAACTTCTTTGGGTGGAAAAAAAAATCAGATAAAGTAACAAAACTGGTTAAGTAAGGCATGATGAAAGCAAAAATAAATATAGCTACATAATGCACTTTCTCAGTTGTTAGCATTGTCAAACAGTAGGTTTGTGGGGGCTCCTGCTAGTTTCAGTTCACAACTCCGTTGTCGTAATTCTGACCACATTTTGAGGAAGCTGGTCAGGGCTGCAGCTCACGCTAAAGCAAATATGCATCATCCCTGCTCATAAGTGATTAGCAAATAAGTGAATTGTGAGTGCGTGAATAAGCGAATTGTAAAGAGAAGTCGAAGTGACATTTCCTTTAGGGACGGTAGGATATGATATTCAACGGAATATACCACCTGGAATCGTTCATTATCCGACTGCACCTCCGTGTGTATTGCAAAACACAGAAATCGTTGAAAGAGAAAATTCAGGTGACAGTTCATTCGAGAACTTTTTTCGGATGATGTAATACTGTGTGCATTTGAAAACAGTGGCCGAGTTTGGAAATCATGGAGGACAGAGATAGCTTAACACATGCAAGGCTCTGAAGAGACAAAGATCATGTGACTAAAACATGACTTGGTTATCATCACAACAAAACGTAGATCCAGAGGCAAGCAATGATCAGTGACGATTCTAAGCCGAGAGTTGTTTCCGCCTTTGTTTGAACTTAAAACCTAACTTAAATGAGATAAGTTCCCAACCCCTGCTATGAAAAGGTGATATTAAGAAAGGTCTTTTTCATCTAAAACATTTAGTTTCTGGTCTAGAGTACAATATGTTGGCTTGTCTTTGGTCCTGTTTTTTTTTTTTTTTTTTTATGCCTCCAATTACAGAGAGTTTAAGCCTGTGGTTCTGAAACTTTTTGCGTCCAGGAACCACTTTAATTGCGAAATACATTTTTCAGAGGTTCTGATCATTACGTAAATGTCCACTGTGTAGGATTTAGTTGAATCCATTAGCAGCAATGGAATATAATATTCATAAATATGTTTTTATTAGTGTATAATTACCTGTACCCATAAATCGTTGTGTTTTCGTAAGCTTAGAATGAGCCTTTTATATCTACGTGGGGAGAATGTCCACCTCTATGGAGCCGCTATGGTAGCCATTTTATTCAAATAGTGGAATTCGAATGATTAAAGTGATGTTAAGTAACTAACAAGTCACTGGCTTACTTATTTTAGGGTTGGATTAAACCCAATCAAGTTCAAATCAAGTGACCAGTTAATGAGGCGAATACAGTATGATTTCTCTGAGTTGTGATCTCCGCCACTGTAAAAACAGATTACCAATTTTCGGAGCCGCTGACCATACTTCATGGACCCTAGGGGTCATCAGACTGCTGACGAGTCCACTGTTATGTGTCTGATGTTGAACGGATCAGCCATGGCACTAATCTTTCTGTTGCAGCACAGTCAGATCAAAGGGGTCCACAGCAACTGTCTCCTTCTCTAAACAGACCATCTCTGTTCTTTTATCACAGGACAAATTGCGTTAACACACACACGTACACACACACACACACACACCTGATAAACTCATTATAGAGCCTGAGCAAAAGGTGTATGGAGACAAGAGCTTTGCAGACATACAGTCTACCTTGTAATTCTTTTGACGTGGGCTTGTGAATGTCTGCAGACTCTGTCCGTGTCTCCATTTCCATTTGGGTCTGATTATATTCTTGACTCGTTTAAGTTACTTAGTGTCTTTTGCCAAATGTGTCTTTGTATATTTTGAAGTTGGTTGATTGGTTGTTATCTGATACTCTACTTTACAGACAACTCTCCTGTTGTCTTTCACCAGGTAACTAGTTCAGATCTTCCTTTCTGGATGGGAGCTAAAAGATGTCCTCATCCCTTAACCTTTGACCCAGCCGATGTAAGTGTGAGCCATAATCGTCCAGTGTTTGGATCCTGCTGTTTTCCCCTCGGGACAGAAATAACTGTAACTTTATACTCAACCGAAGATTAAGTACGCAGTCTACAGTCCATGCTCAGTTCAGTTAACAGATAATAACTTTTTGTTTGTTTCTCTGTACTTCTTTGTTTGTTTTAAAAAGCCATCCTATCCGTACTAAGGCCATTATTTTTATTTATGACCTTTTGTCTGTCCGTATTTGAAAAGATGAAATTCATAAAATACTAAAGCATAAAAATATAAAAGCCAAACTTCAATAGATACAAAGGAAAAGATACAAAGCAAATTGGAGGCTGAAATGAAGACACAAGCCTTTGATCTGATATCTTCTTTTCACTATTAACCCATGAACATAAATTACTTGACCACTTTAATGGTAACCAATAAACAGTACATGTTTTATTGCACTAATTTGGCATGGTTCATGCTGTGAAGCGATAGTTAATTGATACGTTTATGTAAAGTCTTGCTCTCCTACCTTCTAGACCACCCATATGGATTTTATTGTGGCCTCTGCTAACCTATATGGGCAGATTTATGGCATCAAGGGATCAACAGACCGTGACGACATGATGAAGATCCTGGAAGCAGTGCGTGTGCCTGCGTTCCACCCAAAATCCAGTGTGACGATTGCGGTGGTGGACGAGGAACTGAAGCAAAAGGAGGAGGAGAGGAAAGATGAGGGTGAGCAAGCAGGAAGTGGAGCCAGTGTCTTCCAAATGGAGCTTTAAAGGAGAGAGACTGTATTGTTTTGTGTTTTGCTAAGCGTGCCGAATTATTCTCACGGTCTTTATGAGTAGAAGCAGGTACGAGAAGTGTAAACATGGAGTCCTGAGTGAGGAAGTGTGTGTTTCTCATTGACTGCTCTATCTGTTTTTCTCAGACGTAGCCAAGCTGGATGAGCTAAAGCAGAAACTGTCAAGCCTGCAGCCAGCCAGCCAGACGTGTCAGATGTTCCCTCTAGAATTTGAAAAGGTATTGTGTGTGTACGCACTTCTGTGTTCTGCTTCTGCGTCAGACACATTGGCGACCATCCCCAGGTAGGAGGTCTAACAGAGCCACAATCCTGTAGTCCTTAAGTCCCTGAGCCATCTGCCCTATACGAAAGTGATCACTGATCCTAATCCAGCACCATCCCTAACTAGCCCTAATGGAGCGCAGAGAACAGTAGAGTTCACTGTTAACACAAACCTCCACAGTTGTGTTGGACACTTTTCAGAAGGAGACTGGCTAGAGAGAAAAACATGCTGTGAAAAGCTTGTTCCTGACTCTGGATCAGCTTTGTCCTGTGGTATAACTGTGTGACACATTTGCTCAGTGAAGGAGATGAGAGACACCAACACATACAGACATAAACACACACACACACACACACACACACCTCCAGGTGCACTGACTTTTTGCCATTGCGGGTTTTAATAAACTGCCCAAACCCAAGTCTTACAGACGTTGAGCAAATCTTTTGAAAATAAAGGCACACTGAATTTTGCAAGTAGATTTATTTTGAATGCTCAGGCAGATGCATATTTAAGTATGCATACCTAAATTTATATTATGCGTGCTTAAAATTCTGTATTTTTCTGTATCTAAAGTATGCATATTTAAGTATGCATACTTAAGAATTTAGTGGGCATACTTGATTTTTATGTGTGCATATACATTTTTAAGTATGCATGCTTTTCTGTGTACAACATTTTGTACGTATTTGTACAAATTTTAAGCAATTTGCACTTTCACATTTCAGTGCTTAAAGGCTTTTATATATTAGTAGGTCAGGTAAACCTTATTAGTTAATGAATCCATTGGTTAGTTGATTCTAGGTAGATTCAGCTGCCTTAATGAGTTTTTTAGGGGTAGGGTTATTACTGTTGCCTCAGGTTCCAAGGGTTGCTGATTTAATGCTGAGCGTTGGTTACTTTTGTAGTGATTCATGGTCCTGTGTGGATTTCCTACAGGTTCTCCCATTTCTTAGATTGTTCCAATTGTTTAGATAATGTTCTGACTTCTGCGACTCTGACTAGGACTAATTTATTGCTGAAAATGATTGAATAAACTAAACATTCCAGTATGATTCTGATACCCAAACTGACAAAGAAGTAAAACTAAAAGCCCAAGGTGTGACCAGTAAACTGCCTGATAGTAGTTTTTGCATGAATCACTTAGATAAGAAAAAGGTGTATTAAAATACTGAGTACTAAGATGTGCACTTGGTAAAACATTCAGTGAATCGTACTGTTCCTCATGTTGTCGTCATCTCAGTTTATCCCGAAATCCTACAGAAATCTTTTGAAATAAAAACACAATGGATTTTGCAAGTATATGTAGTGCAAGTATATTTACTTCCATGCATACTTACTTTTAAGTATGCATAATCCAGTTTTTGCCATGCTTACCTAAAATCCATAGGCATACTTAAAAAATTAATATGCATACAAAAATTATAAGTATGCATACTAAAGATTTGAGTATGCTTACTTATTTTTTAAGTATGAATATGCATTTTTTAACACCCATACTTATGTTGGGTACAACTTTATACTTTTATATACGTATGTGCATACTTATTTAGCATATATATATATATGCTAAATAAGCTATATACCTTTTCCTACCACACTTTTCCCTTCCAGTAAACTTTCCATTAATATGCTTCGATACAACATTGTGACAGCATTGTGAGGTCAGCAGTCTTCCCAGCAGTCAGCATGATTGTGGTTGCATGTACTGAGCTGGACAGAGAGATACACCGTATTTATCCTGGTTGAATTTGCTCAAACTTGAAACAAAATATTCTATTAAATTGAGATGGTATTATTTCATTTTTTTTATGAATTAGGCCGTCCATCCGTCCATACATCCATGCATCCTTTCAGCTGCTTCTGTTAGGGGTCGCCACAGCGGAACATTGCCTGCAGGTTTGATTTGGCACATTTTTACACCGGATGCCCTTCCTGATGCAACCCTCCCAATTAATCCAGGCTTGGGACTGGCACTACAGTGCTGCTTGAAAGTTTGTGAACCCTTTAGATTTGTCAACATTTCTGCTTAAATGTGACCTGGAACATCATCAGATTTTCACAAAACCATCTCTAAAGCGTTCGGACTCCACCAATCCACAGTGAGACAGATAGTATACAAATGGAGGAAATCTAAGACCATTGTTACCCTCCTCCAGGAGCGGTCGACCAACTAAGATCAGTCCAAGAGCAAGGCGTGTAATAGTCGACCAGGTCACAAAGGGCCCCAGGGTAACTTCTAAGCAACTGAAGGAGTCTCTTGCACTGGCTAATATTAATGTTAATAAGTCCACCATAAGGAGAACACTGAACAACAATGGTGTGCATGGCAGAGTTGCAAGGAGGAACTTTCAAGCACCACTGTAAGACCACACTGATCTGTGAAACCCCAGTGGCTTGGGTTATGCTGTAGGCCATAATTATTAAAATTAAAAATCCAAAAATGCTTGACACATTTCAGTTTTCAAGAGTAAAGGATATATTGTCTAGAATCTATTGAATTTTCTGCATTTTTTCAAGATATCATATATTCTGAGAGGCACTAGTAGATTTAGTTTGCATGCTTTCGTGCATTTTAAGCATGCATACTCAAATGCTTGCCATGACCACTAAAAACTCTAGTATGCATACTAAAATTATAAGTATGCATTCTTAAAACTTTAGTTTGCAGTCATATTTTTAAGTATGCATATGAATTGCATTTATGCACCCATACTTATTTTGTGAACTTTTTTGTTCTGTGGACTGCTAGAACAGGTCGACTTTGCTAGGTAATTAATCCATTGTGTGAGATAGTGAAACTTTAGTAGAAGTCTGCTACATTGAGGAGTTGGCAAAGTATTGTTGCTGCCTCGTGTTCCAAGGGTTTCTGATTTAATGATGAGCTCTGATTTCTTTCGTACAGTTTCATGGTTTCACATGTTCTGGCATGTGAGACTACGGCGAGTCAGGGCAAATGTGCTGCTTATTATGATTTAATAAATTAAGCGTTTCAGTATGATTCTGATACCCAAACTGACAAAGACAGAAAACTAAAAACCTAAGGGTTGACCAATGACCACTGCAGACATTTCCATGCTATTCTTTAATTCTTTCTTTTGTACATACAAAATAAAAGAAAACACCAGTGTTTCTCTAAATTGCTAGACTTACATCATAAAAAGGAAGATACGGTTCATTTTTATCTTGGCTATACATTCCTTAACCGCATACAAACTAGTCGTGCTAATGTGATTCCTAGAAGAACATACATATACTAGTTATGGGTTGAAAAATTAGTTTTGGGGTATTGACTATTGGCAACCTGATCAGGTTTTGTGTTCAGATGTGTGAAAGACGGGGATGAGTGGTGTGATGAGTGTGGTGATGAGGTAGTGTAATCTGGCAATTCGATGCTTGTGGAATGTGCCAGGAAACCTCACTCAGGTATATTATGTGAACACTGTGTGTCACCGCTGAAGTGGGGATTAGGTTTGAGTTCCATTGTTGTACACACACACACACACACACACATATTGCCTAATCATTTGCCTTATGAGTCGAGAATTTATCAAATATTGCACTTCAGATGCACAGGTGCTATTACATACTTTGATTGATATTGAACATTAAATATCCTCCTTATCATAAAACGTTAATATCTAGCATCAGATATTGGATGAAGATGACAGAGTGTTACACGTGACACTGCAATCATAGCTATACTTTTTAAATTGTGTGTCGTCTTAGTCATCATGCCTTACAGCCATTATGGCCACAGAGAGGAAAGGTTGCCAAAGTGCACCCCTACAAATCCCCTCCAGTCACAGCGGCCTTTTGAACATTCAGCGTGCTTGAAGGATGACCTCATACACGCTGTCACCTCAAAGGGAAAATTCAATTTTGGGATACAATAGTGGCTCCAGTGACTAAGTCACAGGTTTAAAACCTGACACATCATCTGTATTCCTGAATCCATTCCAGCAGGAACAAATACACAAGTGGCGTTTCTCCATCATGCAGATTGATAATGATCACGGTTTGTCTTTCTGTCCCTGGAAACATGAGAACAGCTGGTGCTGTAGAGATGATACAATTGCTAGACTAAACACGGTCTCAAAAAAAATAAAATAAAATAACAGGTGGAGAAACCGTACCATATCTATTAATCTTTTAGATTGAAAATGTTCTTTTAGCTAGTTCTGTTCATGCCATAAAGTCATGAGTGATTTTATTAACACCTGGCAGTCTATTGCATGTGTTAACTGATCTGTTTGTGCACATTGAATGAGGAATGTCGTTTACAGCTCAGTGTAAAATCTGCTTTTAGGATGATGACAGTAATTTCCACATGGACTTTATAGTGGCAGCGTCTAACCTGAGGGCAGAGAATTATGATATACCAGCAGCAGATCGGCACAAGGTAGGAAACAAGAGTTAATGCCAACCGTGTGTGTGTGTGGGATGGGGGGGGTAATTCTCCAATACAAAACAAAAAATTATACTCACACGTACAGTACCAGTCAAAAGGTTTTTCTTTATTTTGACTCTTTTCTACATTGTCGAACGATACTGAAGACAAAACTATGAAATTACAAATGGAATGCTGATGTTTCATAGTTTCGATTCTTCAAAGTAGCCAGCGTTTACCTTGATGAAGCTTTGATTGGTGTGCTATTGGTGTCATGGTAAGCAGCTTCATGAGCAACTCGTCCTGGAATACTTTTAAGTTAGCAGATATGCCTTGTTCATTAAAAGTTCATTAGAGCAATTTCTTGCCTTCTTAATGCGTTTGAGATCATCAGCTGTGTTGTGTCGAGGTAGTGTTGGTACTGTATGCCGTAGTAATCCTTGCGTTTTATGAATATTAAGTAAAAAGAAACAACCGTCCATCATTACTTTAAAACCTGAAGTGTTTTAAGCAATAAAAATAAAGAGCAATTGTTGTATTAAAAGTTGTGTCCTGTTACTGTACATATGTTGATAGCAATGCTGTAATTCTGTTAGAACAAATATAGATACAATATGCATTGTTAGACAGACACAACTTTGTCCAATAACTAATTTTCCATCTTGTTTTTTTTCTTTTTTTCTTTTCTTTTACAGAGCAAGCTCATTGCTGGTCGCATCATCCCAGCTATTGCCACAACCACGGCAGCAACATCAGGCCTCATGTGTTTAGAGCTGTATAAGCTAGTGCAGGGCCACCAGCAAATCAGCTCCTTCCGTAGTTCATTTATTAACCTGGCAGCCAGTTACTACATGATGTTTCAGCCATTCAAGGATCCAAGGTTCACCGTGAGTACTCCTGCTGCTTACAAAGATGCTTGACCAATATCATGCCTAAGTAAACCTAATCGATTCCATTTCACAAATTCACTTAAAGTCAGACAAACAAGGTTCCCAAGTTATAGCAGCATAACCGTTTAATACATAGTGTATGCGCTTGATTATTGGTCTGGGTTTCTAAACATCAAGGTCATTTTAAATAAAAATCTAAATATACTTGCGGTCCATGAGTGAAGACATTTTGGATACCTGGGCTTGCTTTGTTAGTTTGGCACTGGACCATCGACTCTAAAATAGATTTGCTGTGTAGTTTTTGTTAGTGGAACACACTGCATAAAGCATAAGGATGGTGCTTAAGTATAAAAAAAAAATAAAAAATCTTGAAAGCTGAATGATGATCTCTCCTTTGACATCACTCCACTTATGCAAAAGGTAGAGAGACTTGTTTGTATTTCTAGTCTTTTCAAAGGCAAAAAGAAATCTAAGGTTTGAAATCTAAGGTTTGAAGGTCCTTTGCTGTTAAATAATGTCTTAAGGGAGATTATTTTAGACTTTACAACCAAGCACAAGTGCACTCACAATGGTCTTAAGAAAGGTACACGGAATGATATGAAGAAGTGAGGTTAGACTGATTTCTTGCCTTGCCTGAGGGGTTTACTGAGTTTGTCAGTGGCATTCATATCAGGTGATTACACAGAATGAAACGCTCCCTAGTTTTCCGACACATCTGTAACCCGTCATCCGGAGCGACTGAGCACATTTTAATGCAAACAATTATTATTAGGGGTCCAAGCACAGAGTGCGTAGGACTCCTATTGTTTTTGTGCTGGTTGTTTATTATTATTCTTCCC
>JAOVYU010000022.1:8360716-8372707 GCA_025674565.1 Synodontis membranacea
TGGAGTAACATTTGACCAGTGGTATCTGTACTTTCACTTAAGTAATGAATGTGAGTACTTTGTCCACCTCTGCACATGGGTCTGTTAAACGAAACTGTAACTTCAGTGAGGTTATATAAATGGTACCATCTCTTGTTGTATATTACTTTGTCCCTTTTTTATTTTATATATATGACTTTCTGCACTCTTTGCCTCTCAGTATGCACCAGGTTATGTAAATATAGTGTTGAAGTCTGGGAGTCTACAGGAGATGAGACATTATCCAATGTTTAAAATAAATAAATAAATAAATAAATACTTGTTACTTTAGGACTTTCTATATTTCTATCCAGTTTGATCTAAATTTCCGTGCACTCTTGTAGAGAGTTTTATGCAGTTTTGGCATCTTTTGAGGTTCTCTTGTGATGTGAAGTTAGAAATGTCTCGGAAAGAACATCTCTACTATTGGGTTGTTGTTTTTTTTGTTTGTTTGTTTGTTTGTTTGTTTTTTCGTAGATTTCAATTTTCATTAACATTCAGTTGTATCACTTTTAATGTATTTAGCTTGCTTTATTTCCGTTACAGATTTTAAAACACTAACACACTGTAGGGTTTAAAACAAAGGTCCTCAATAAGTCATATTCAGTGGTTGTTGTTTTTTTGTTTGTTTGTTTGGTTGGTTGGTTTTTTAAAAAAATAATAATAATAATTAAAAAAAAGCTTTCTAGTAATGTTTATTTCATACTTTTTCTATGAAGTCATATTGTTCTTGGCTTTACTGCATTAGGTTAATAGGCATGTTTCTCATAATAAAGCTTCTTCTTGATTTCTACTCAACGCCCACACACAGTATATGGGGAGTGAAAATCGAGTCACTGGGCTTCTAATCAGGACTTTTACTCACAGATTGTGTTTCAGTGCACGTCCAGTTTATTGGAGAGTTTACTTGAGCTGCAGTCGTGTGAAAAGAGATCTGGGGTTTCTGGGGAGTTTTGAGGCAGAGCCGTAGGCAGCAACTCGCCATATGGTCCCATTTCCCAGGTGTCCAATATGAAAGACTGAACATCTAGAGCTCGTCCTTGCTAGTTGAACCGTGTGTCTCATTTGTCTCGCTCACCCTCTTAAGTTTGTCCTCCATTTTGGTTTGGGTTTCATCAGGACCTGTAAACAACCCATAATTAGTCCTTGCAAAATCCACTCTCTCTTTGCAGTGTGTATAGTCTATAGGTGTGTGTGCAGGGTGTTCCAAAAATCTGGATCCATAGGCGATTATTTATTTAAATATGGATATTAAAGCAAAAGCTCAGAAACGACAGCCTTGGACTTCATAACACTTGTATATACAATGAATGCAAGAACATTCTGATGTTACGTGCAGATATCTGTTACATGCATGTTAAACCACACATACTGTGACAGTCTTTGAACACGTTCAACTCCAAGCAAAGTGGTGTGTGTGTGTGTGTGTGTGTGTGTGTGTATGTGTGTGTGAGAAAATGTATGCAAAAATGACTGCTATTTCCTGCTATCACAGGAAGCCTCTCTATTGGAACCAGATTTCCTTCAGAGCAGCGTTACGGTGTGGCTGCACTTTTTATTTCCCTAATCATTCACAGCTTCAGATGGCTTGAAGGAGGAAGGGAGGGATGAAAAGACTGCATTAAGCCTTCAAAGCCCATATGTCAAGTTTTGCCTTTCTACATTTTTTTTCCCTTAGACTCTGCATACTAGCTTGTCTCATCCTTTCTCCAAACGTTTGAGCGCGTCTGTAATATCCATGTCAAAGACGCCATAATGCAAGGAAAATATTTCTCCATAATCCTGCACATATACATATAGATTTTGGAAGTGTAAGGTTCTTTTTGACTTTTTTTTTAAATGTTATGTATTTATTATTTACCTCTTGCTTATATGTGATTTCTATGGTTTTGCATCAAAGTATAAAAAAAAAAATGAGTGTTGGCTATTTATCCTGGCTTTGACCGAGTGGCCTTTAGAGTTTAAATTTGAGTCTCGTATTCCAGTGTGGTATGTTTTTGTTACAGGTCTAAATTACAAGTGCTTAACTGCACTTCTTGGAATCTGATTGGTCAGGAGATGGTGATTATCGTGCCGAGAATTTTTTTTAGAAGTGAATGTTCTGTTTTGCAGGGGCGAATCACAGATTTATTTTAATGTGCTCAGTCTAATACTTTATCGTTTCTATAGCGACAACTTGCACAGAGGATTGCATGGCACACGCTCCACGTAAGCAGACTAAAAAACACGAGTAATTGTGCATTTGCTGTAAATTTAAGAAAAAATGGCATCTTGGATCAAAATATATTTACAGTAAAGTCTTAATGCATCCTAAAGTAACACGCAAGCCAGCACAGCTCATCTGAACACACAACGTTCTGAGCGGTATTCAGCACTTTACCTGTTGAGCCATCACAACACCGCAACCGGCTTGCACTGACTCAACTGCTTCGAACACTGAATTAACTCCACTGAAAGATTGCATTGAATCAACAAGGTTGTGGTGGTTCAGTGGTTGAAGCTTTGTGTTACAGGTAAGATGGTCATGTGTTCAAATCCCAGTTTTACCAAACTACCTTGATTAGTTCCTTGAGCAAGACTCTTCAGCTCAGTTGTATCTGTAAAAGTTCCCAAAATCTATTCATTTATTGTAATATAATCCACAATAATTTGATTCATATGTGCTTATAATATACAATCCGATACCTTAAACCCTTTAAAAGTGTCTATTCTGCTGCAGCTCTACTGCGATGCACGTATTTCTTCCTAGCTTCCCTGAACTATCGAGTGGCTTCACAATCTGTCATTTCCATTTAAAAAAAATGGTCCATTGGAGTAATGCTCTGTCTCTTTCAACATGGCTCTTTTTTTTAACAATATAACAAATTGGTATTTTATGTAGTGAACACAGGAAAATGGAGGGATAAAAAGAGTAAAGTGCTGTACCAGTGCTGTTATATTTAACACTAGCACTTTTGCCTGCTTTTCTAATCAAATTAGCGGACCAGAACTAATTGTTGTATGACAAGTAATAACTTCCTTTTCCGATATTCCACAAGATTATGCATAACTTCTTTAATAGATCTAAAACATTTAATCACTGGCAACTTTCTGTTGTATAAGAAGAATAAAAACACATCTGTAGATGCTGCTATTGGAAAATAATCTTCATTCTGTCAGCCACACCACCCCAGTTATTGTTTTTTTGTTTGTTTGTTTTTTTTTGCTATAAGAGCACACCATCGTTGTGTTCTCTTGCTTACTACATTCTGTAAATGAGCTTATCTCATTATTATTATTATTATTATTATTATTACTAAAACTCTTTTATTATATTTGGCTTACAGTTGCTTAGGGATTGTTTAGATGTGCACAGTGTCAGTGTGCTCTGTGCTTACAGCAACTGCAAATTCCACATCTTTAAGTCATAATTCATTTATTCCCGTGACACGTGTTGTACTGTTGATTCATGTGGACAGCAGACGGTAGAAGAGAGAAAAGGCAAATCTGTCTTTCTGCTCCCGAGGGAGTGTGTGCATGGCGACTTCAGTCCTCGGAGCATAAAGACAGAACAAAGGTAGCGCGTGTGCTTTGGTTCGTCTTCGCTCAGTAGGATCATTTCCATATATTTCTTTATTACTTTTGGTGCCTTGATAGGTTTTTGATTGTCTCTAATAAGCATGTTTAGGGGCCCTGGTGATGCTTCTTAAATAACAGTCGAGTAAAATAGATAAGTGTAAATTATAGGGAACAAATTGTTGGGACACTATTTATGAAACACAGTGCCAAAGTTTTGCCCCTAACTTTGACTTTTTCAGTTGATCAAACAGTGCAGAGGCCTGAGCTGTTGTTATCACCAACTAGGGATCTTTGGGCAACCAGGCCCAGACATCTTAAGCCCACATTTAAACTTTATCAAGATTGAAAGATAAAGCACTTGTCTTTGGGGTGTCTAACTAAGTGGGATCTATCAGAGTTATCAGTGTTACAGACATCTGTGAGATATCGTAGTGCCTCAGGGTCAGGGTACTAAATAGTTCCTTGTTGGATTACCGTCTCTTCCTGAGGCCTCCACTGAATTCAGTGGAGTTCTCAAATGTTGCATAATTCGATTCACTGGACACACACTGTATCATACTGAAATGTAGCTAATGATTGCGGACTTTCTTTAACTTCAAGTACTTCTCTTATGCCTGTAACACGGCTACGTTTTGATAACCGTGGAGGAATGCAGTATTAAATCTAAAAAGACAGAAGAAAACACTTATTTAATCAAGGATCTTTCCATGCAGCTCTATCCCCCAGGAATCCCAGCTAGGCCGATAAAACCACAAGGTCCTTAATAGGCAGCGCTAGTCTTTCCAACACAGCCAATAAAAACAAGGAATGCGATGTGAACAATGGCTGGGCCTAATAAGAATTAACTTTAGTGTAATCAAACCTTTAGGAAACTATCGTAAAATATAAACCAGTATTACCCAGGCGCTTTTAGTGAATTACATGCTAGTAGAACTGTTGTATAGACTCTAAATGAGGACTAAAGGATGACACGTTCCTAAGGAATGCATGACTTTTCCATAATAATTAACAAAATGTCTACGCTGAAGAAAGACAATCAGTGTTTTCTATTGTGAAGCAGTTTAAACTTAGCATAATCCGTATAATCCTACAGGGTGCATGCTTTTAATTATTTTATTTTTTTTACGTATAATGGGCTCGTGGGTGTGTATTTTGTGGGTCTGGGTTAATTCATGTTTAAAGGAAAGTTTCTTAGAATCATAGTCGTGTTCGTGTAAAATCCATCAATGTGGTTTAGACGTCTTGAACGTGAAATAGTACATGAAATAAGACTCTGGGATTTATGATCATTCTCATCGGCTGAATGTTACACTGGCTGTGAGTAGAGACACTGGGACATTCAGCCTGAGTTCAGAGTTAAGTAACTGCACATGTCCAAGCACATAAGCCATAGGCAATATGTTGCTGTGGTTAAAAAGCCTACATAAAAAGAAGATTGAAGTGAAAGACTTTGACTTTGTCTACAACTTCTGTTTATTTGGACCTAACCTGACTATTAATTTGGTGTCCTACCAGGGAAGAAATACCATTTTGACTCGTTTCCAACAGGCCTAGCCCTTTGAGGGAGTGTTTTTGTTATATCACATGGACATGGGAACGACTTGAAGCATAATCCTCCATCTCTGATCTTCTGCCCAAATTTTTCACTCCTTCTTTCTCTCCTTTTCCAAATCGTACCTCGCTTATTGTTTTCCACCTCATCATCCAACTCTTCTGTTATCATGAACACGCTCTGCGCCTCTTTTTCTTCTGCATTTTGTCCCTCCTTCTGTTTCTAACAAGTGACATATGTTGCTGATTAAGGCTTTTGTTAGTGAACTTTCACCCCAAGGAAATAAAATCTCACAAATTGAACACACACACACACACACACACACACAGAGTAGTGTATTTATCTCTTTGTGGGGACCTCCCTTTCATGTCTATGGGCATAACCCTATCCCTAACTATTACAACCCAACTTTTGGATATTTTAGTTTTCTAATTGTATTCACAGATTTTTGTAAAATTGGGCTTTCATTTGTAGGGACCAGAAAAAATGTCCCCCAAAAGGAAAAAAAATAATAATAATAATTTAAAAAAAAAAAAAAAGCAGGTTTTTAATCACATTGTGGAGACATTCGGTACATGATATATATACACACACTCAGGCATGAGTCTACTTTTGTAAATCAATGCTACAGTAATCTATGTAAAATAATTCCAGTAGGTTCAAACCATACATATTGATTTAGCGTCAACATTCCACAGTAATCACATGAGAAAAACTGAGTCAGTGCAAAGAAATCTTTCTCTGGCGTTCCGTTGGATCCAGTCTCAGGAATACCTTGGAATACTTTTCCAAGATAATTTCCATAATATTTCTTGCACAGGAAAGAGCCAAACCTGTGCTCTGACACGTCTCCATACAGGCGGATAAAGACTTAACAGAATGAACTTTCCAGCGCGGATCAGGACTTTTGATTTTTTGCACTAGACTTGCGCGATGGGTTTGACGGGCTTGATTTACCCACTTGAACTTTTTCAAAGTTATCAGCCGTGATTTTAAAGTTACATTACGGGATATTGTTCAACTGGTAGTTTTTCTTACTGCATTGAGGTTGTTGTTTTTTTTTTAAATGGCATTGTTAAACAAGTGATGACCAGAGGTTTTTAGCTCAGTGTGTAACTACATGCTAATGGCAACGTGAGAGTGTGCTTCCTACACTTGGCTGCCACTTCTCGCTTTTTGCACATGTCAGTGGATTTGTCCCTGTCTCACTGCCGTGAAATTAGACACACATGTTCCTGGATTATTTTTGGACTGTTGCTTGTTGATCTTATTTGATCTATTGGAGCATACATTGGATTTCTCATCCAGTGCTGGGTTCTATCCAAAGATACTGCAGACCTTTTTTTTTTTTTTTTTTTTTTTTTCAACCGCCACTTCACCTCATTTCAAGCGTCCACTGCGAGCCCTCTCTCTGTGTATCTTTTCAACGCCTCTTACTCACCCTTAGTGACCCGGGTTCTGGCAAACATTATCATCTGCCTACATGGATTTGCTTTAAAAACTTTCATTCGCTGCAGCTTGTGTAATTGGTTAAAAGCACACTGACACTTTGCATTTGCTACAGCAGGCTGCCTGCCACAGTGTTTCACACGCAATTGAAGTACAATTTGAGTATGAATATGCATACATATCTCCCTCATGTGTCAGTCCATCTGATTAACTCCTGGAACTAACACTACAAACATGTAATTGTATTTCCTCTCATTGTTGACTGGCATTATAATTTCGCATTGAATTATTCGTGCAACAAAACAAAAGCCAAAAAGAAAAAGTGTTATTAAGTTCACTGTGCCACTGACCTTTTGGCACACGTTAAATTGTCTTCTTTGTCGCACAGTGTACAACACTTCTGTTTTATATTTGATAATGATCAGGGGCGAGGCAATGTGATATCGGAATCTGAAAACATACAGGAATCGTGTAGCTGGAACCTTGTTTAAAAGCCATCATCTGTTATTTAAATCTCTGAATAATTTGGAGCAACGCTGCACTCTGCAACTTTGCAAAAATATTAAGAATGACGTCTCAGTATAGTACAGGATTGACCAAAGTTTTCTTTAGACTTTACCTCTGATTAAACCATCCATTTTATCCATTTTTAACATTTTTGATATCAAACCCGTGTCCTTGTCTGTACAGTCTCCACTGCTGTAACCCATCATCTTCACATTTTCTTCATGAGTGGCAGGTTTTTCATTGTTGAATTTGCTTCCACAAACCCATCAATTTTTTTTTTTAGTGCCATAACTCTTATTTGTCATTCATGCGACTTTGACGTACCTTTTCCTAAATGTCTCCTTGTTATGCAATGTGTAATAATTGTTGTTTAAAAAAAAAAAAAAGCCATGAACACCCCGTTTGTTTGTGATTGATATTATAACATGATATTTTTTATTAACATGATTTTTTTTTTTCTTAAGGCAATCAGTTTGCATGCTTTTTTTTTAAAGTAAGGTTAAATAATTAGAATTTACAGTGTGTGTAACTAAACTGTTTCATTTCCAAAAAACAGGAAGTAGGTCTGGCCTGGAACGCATTTGCCACCGTTGCATTTAATGGCTTTATATACTCTACGTGTCAGCCTTAGGGAGGAAAAGGGAACCCCATCCTGAGAGAAGAACTAAACCAAACTGGCCTAATTGTTTGTAAAGTGTATCTAGTAAAATACGCTGTGATTTCATTGTGTGTTGCGTGCTTGCATTGTGTAGTTAGGCAAGGAAATGACATTTCCAGTAAACACGGGCTGGTTTTACTGTGTGATGACCCAAAGAATGACCACAATCTCTCAGCATCAACACACGTATTTATTGAATTGTCTCCATGTCACAAGAGTCACAGAGGGGTTGTTAGGTTTTTGGGTTTTTTTTGTGACTTACAAAAATCGATTTCTTTTCGCAGTAAGTAAGAATTACCCGGCTAACCTCATTCCTACGCTAGAAAGAAATGAAAAGAAAATGTGTGAGCCGTGCCAATTGAGCTGCACTCACTAAGCCACTGCAAAACATTAGACACAGCCTTCAGTCAGCACCAGCCACAACTACACCCCCCCCCCTCCCCCACACACACACACACACACTCACACACACCCCCACCCGACTGCCTTCATTTCCTGTCTGGTTCATTCCAATCGCAAGCCCTACACTTCTGACAGTTGACACCAGTCAAGTCAAGTGCTATCACCATTTTATATAATTACCTTGTCTGTGAGAAAAGCAGCTAGGCATGAATTTCCCAGCCTTTTTTTTTTTTTGGTCGTGCCTGTTTAGGTACCCCAGCTGTACCTAATATGCTCAATTCACTACATATCATGCCTGTGCGTTCCACAACCACAAGGGCTGTTTACTTCAATATACTAAGAAAGAACTTTTCCTGTTGTTCCTTAAGATAGCAACTAATTCAAGAGTAAAGGTCTTATAATAAATGGTTCATATATTAATATATCTACACGGCATCTTATTATTGACGACATATTGTTAATACGCTAAATGGCCAAATGTCCCGGGACGCCACCCACATGTGGATCATCCCCAAACTGTTGTCACAAAGTTGGAAGCACACAATAGTCTAAGATGTGTTTGTATGCTGTTATTTTACAATTTCCCTTCACTGGAACGAAGAGGCACAAACATGTACCAACATGACATCAGTGCCTGACATTTATTAATGCTCTTGTAGTTGAATGGAGACAAATCCCCACAGTCATGCTCCGAAATCTAGTGGAAAACATTTCCAGAAGAGTGGAGGTTATTGTAACTGAAAGAGAGGCGAAATCTGGAATGCGATGTTCAAAAATGCACATGTGGGTCTAATGGGGGAGGTGTCCACAAACTTTTGGATACGCAGTGTCCATGCAGTGACTTTGTTTTGTGATGCAACATAAGAATATTTATATCTTTAGTTTTACATTATGTAAGGCTGGAGAAATCAGTGGGGTAGGGCAAGAAGGCAGGAGCCCAAATACACATCAGTGCTATGTACAGTAGGTCCATGTGATCACTGGCTGCACAAAAGTGGTGTTTACACTTAACGAGATGACATTTATGAGCCCGTGTGACCAAAAGAATCAATATTGTTGATTATCGGTCATTCTTTTAGCTGCCTACATCTGTAGTCAATTGTGGCTGTGGAAAGCCAGTGCATGGAGAGCGAAACATATCGAATGCAATTGGAGCTGGTCCACACTGACTCTCTTCTTATGAATTGAGTCAGTTGGTGAAACGTGCACATTTTGGTGTAGCCATTGATTTTTATTCGAACCTGCAGAAACATATCACCATGTCATTGGTAATCAATGCACTACGTTTATATGACTATTGATTTCTTGGTAAGGGAGGGGACCCTGTCTCCAGATGGACACGAGGACGATATATGGGCCTTGTTTACGTCTCTGTGTAAAAGGGCCCCTGAGGCAAACTGCACCATTTGTTTGTAACCTGTATTGATGGAGTCCTTCTGGCACGAGTCGCCAGTGTAGTAAAGAGACCCTCATTGGCAAGACAATTGCTCCAACTTCTGTTTGCTCTTTAACACGTCAAAGGCCTCATTGAATAGAAGGCAGTAGCTAGTGTGTAAGTGTCAAGCTTTCAGGAGACAAACGCCATTCTGTCAACCCTCTCCCTCCTTTGTTCACCTACTTTACTGGATTGGTGAATATGCATGGCATAGATAAGAGAGGTTAAAGGGTAACCGAATGAGGGCTGGAAGGGGGTGAGCTAAAAGGGGTTTAAATCTACGTGCTGTAATGAAATCAAAGCAGGAACCACATTTATCATTTCGCTTTTCTTTGGCATCATAGATAGCCGTGTTATGACACAACAGATAAATAAATGCAGCAGAGCTACAAAGCAGTGCAAAGTCGCTCCAATGACTCGGTTCAGTCGGCACCTCCTGACTGTGGACCCACTTTGCAATTCGTTCACTCTGTTTTAAGCCTCTGTAGGAATGGCCAGCTGTCCGTCTGTTCTATCCTGACGAATAGAAAATAAAATGACTAAAAGTGAGAGAACACCGAACAGTGAGAGAGTGTTTTTGCATAGTCAGAACCTTAGCCGCAATAAGGAACTGAATATTACTGTGAGGTCTGATGTGTTACCTTATTATAATTGATTGACAATATAAAATAGAATAAATACAGAATATAAATGTCTATGTTGATTCATTCATCCGCAATCTATGTACGAGGGATGGGACTGAATATGAATGCATTATTCAGAATGAGAAGATAATGTGTTAAATGGATACAAATTAATGGCACTCTGGGTTTTTTTTGTTGTTGGTTTTTTTTGGGGTTTTTTTTTTTTTTTTCATTTTGTTTTGTTTGCCAGAAGGTTTTGCAGGACATCTGGTTAAGACTAGAGTTTGAATTCAGTGGGATCCTGAAGGGTGCAACAAAATTGCGGTATTGCGGTATGAGCGAACAGTCACATATGAAGTTCGTGGGACAAATACACACCACATTCATTCGCATCAGTTTACAGCATTCATTAATTCATCCTTAGTTTCTGCCTGGTCAGGGTTGCTATGGTTTAAACCAGGCTGCTGTTTCATTTCTATTTTGGGAAACAGAACCAACTGAATTCACCAGAAATATTGTTCAAATAGTAAAATATTGCATTCAGGTATTAACTTCAGGATGACATATCTGTAGTTGTGACCAATTATGAGTCAGAATTCACACTCCATGGTGACAGTGCTGGGATTTCTACCTCTGGGGGGTTTTTTTCCTGAGTGTTTTCCAGTCCAGTATTTCCAGGGGTATCATGATAAGGTTCTTATGTAATAAGAAAAAAAAAAAAAAAACCATGCAAAAAAAAAAAAACCTTCATGTTTAGGCCACAACCACCTTAGGATTAAATCTGACTACAGATATGGATATGGACCTCTACAATGTGTCATTTGGAATATCCCAGTTTCCTCTGTTAATTTTTAAACACCCTCATCCTCTTGGTTCAACCGATTTTTCAACGCTTTATCATCTCATACCGTGTATTGACTTTAGTAGACGCCACTTGTGTTATAGATCAGGGTTATACTGTAGCACTAGACTAATCATCCTATAATGGCAGCATTGGATGTGTCAACAGAACATGTTTAAATACTTCACAGCGATGTGCTCACATGAGAGACAAAGAGGAAATTGATTGTTCTTTTTTTTCCCTCAAGTCAAGAGCCATGTATTTCCTGGATTGGGTGTTGTTTACACAAACAGAGACTTGACGATGATTCAGCGTGTCTGTAATGATTCGAGGTTTTTGTCATGTGGTTGTTTGAACATTTTGAAATTCAACGTTGTTTGAATTTTCGATCATCGTAATTTATTAAGTCTGCTTATAATATCCAAGGCCTGGAAATAGCCACTAAACTAATAATCGTGTGCAAAGTTTAAGTGACCGAGAAAAAAAAAAAAAAAAAAAAAGATCCGGTAGTCTTAACTGTGAAACATCTCTAGTACTTCTCAACTCAACCGAGTTTCCACAGCGTATGTGACTTAAGAACATTTTATATTATTTTCTGTATTCTGTTAGCATTGTTTGACGGTTACTCTTACCTTTATTTCCAAAATCTCAGGAAGGCTTGATTTAGCTTAAAAGGCGATAGGTCAGTACCGTGTACAGCAAGAGAAACGTGCTGCAACTTTCCTGTCTTGGGGCTTTCCTGTCTCAGATATGGTCATTGTGTTCAAATCTACATTGTACACTTGGCAGTACAGTAGTCTTTAGCATTGTTCAGTCTATATATTTTCAGTGTGTGTGCACGAATGCATGTGTGTGCCTGTGTGAAAATTATAAAATTATTTGCCTACTGTACATCTTGAAGATGATTTTGGTACTCTCAATAAGACAAATATATTTTTTTTAAAACGG
>JAOVYU010000022.1:8392936-8413544 GCA_025674565.1 Synodontis membranacea
AAAATGCACACATGCATTTTGTAACAATGTCCTGTTGACTAGTTGTCGTTTGTTTTAAGTGTGTGTTACCTTCGATGTTCCCTGACTGTCATTAGAAAAGCCCGCAGTCCTTCAGGTTGTTTTTGATGATGACATCAGTGACAGCATCGAACACAAACTGCACGTTCTTGGTGTCAGTTGCGCAGGTAAAGTGGGTGTAGATCTCTTTTGTATCCTTCTTCTTGTTCAGATCCTCGAACTTGGTCTGGATGTAGCTTGCGGCTTCGTCATATTTGTTGGCTCCTAAACAATAGGAACAGGAAAACGTTAAGAGTGAGCATAATGCAGTAAGAAACACAGGTGCCATGGAGGAAAACTTGCTTCACTCAAACTAGTAGCACTAGTCAACATGTTCTACAGCACATCCAAGTTATATGACAAGATATCACGGATCAATATGAGACTTGGGAATTATATTACACCTTAAACTAATAGTAGTCATACACTAGTAGAGAATTACACAGTACAGCTGAAAAGAAAAAAAAAAAAAAAAGTAGAACACTTCAATATCTAGCACACCCTTCTCATTTCAGTTTCATTCTAATCAAAGTCAGACTGCCTAAAATGCATCCCAAAGTTAACAGCACATTTATTATAACTTCTTATAAGCGATATATATTTATCGTAAAACTAATATTATGAGGACTATTTGGATACTATCAAGCACTTTAAGAAACAAGGATGACATCATGACCTTAGTATTATAATATTTTATCTGGTTGAAGAGCTGTTTTGCAATATGGGACATCAAAGTTGACATTTTAAAACTGTCAAACGTCTGCAGTCCATTTCACATGAAGTAATCCTTCAGTCTAAATAAATGATGAATAAACTGTATAACTCAGCATTCCACAAACATGCTTAAACAGTCTCTAAGATCTAACCATGCAAAATACTTTACTTTTAAAAATCTGAAGCTCCTCTTAAACAGCATATTACATCAAAAATATCATTTTAAAACATTTGACAATATGGTCATATTGAAAAATGAATTTAATCCTAAAAGACGGGTTTCTGTACAAAAAAAAAAAAAAGTTTCCTCTCAATGACTCCTATCCTGACTTAGAATGGAAGTTCAGTTTATAAGATGCACACAGCATATAATTAACTAATACCAGTAATAATAAATCTTATCTTATTAGATATCATAATATTTGGATGATGACCAGGTTACAAACACTGCTCGTCAACAAAAAACATGCTTGCAGACAGAAAGGAAAACAAAGCCCACAGAATGGATTTGACATTCACTGCAGACTTTGAAAACTTGTTTTCAGACACTGAAAAAACTGCAGACTTGCTCGGATTTATAAACAACCAGCTGATAAGCTTACTTTATGGAACCGATTTTAAAATGTCCAGAAGCACATGTCCAGTCTGCAATCCAGTTCATGACAGAATTAACAATGTAATATATTAATAATAAACTGTTTACAACTGTAGTAAAACGATTGACGCTTTTACAACCCTGCACTTAGTACTGAACACAGATACAGCAAGGTGAAAAGAGCTTTATAAAACTTTATCAGGATGCTTGGAGAGAAGTGCGTTTTTAACATTACACCAAAAAAACTACTAAAGGAGAATCAGTTATACCCCAGTGATTAATCTTAGAACACCAAGGTCACAAACAAAATCAAAATGCAGAATGCCCAGGATTATTTGCTGACTCAATAATAAAAGCAAAATAATATATAATTTAAAACAACAAATGGACTTCCTGAGTCATGGTTTAGGAGCAATATAAACAAATTATTTAAACGTAACACATGGGATGCAATGCATTACAAAAACAAATAGGTTGTTTTCTTTAGTTCTGAAGAGTCAGTGTTGGTCTACGGACCTGTATACTCTGGGAAGCAGATGGTGAGAGGGCTGCGTGTGATCTTCTCCTCGAACAGATCCTTCTTATTGAGAAACAGGATGATGGAGGTCTCTGTGAACCATTTATTGTTACAGATGGAGTCAAAGAGCTTCATGCTCTCATGCATACGGTTCTGAGGGGGGGAAAAATGGAGAGAGACGATTTAGTAAACCTGGGAGATTTCACAGCCACAAGGGGGAGCCACCATTTCAGCTAGTACTTCTAACTGAACCACATATGTTGACTGGTCACTTTAAATGCAATGACTGTACACCTTCTCATTTACGCAGTTATCTAATCAGCCAATAGTGTTGCATCAGCCCAGTGCATAAAATCATGCGGATACGGGTCAGGAGCTTCAGGTAATGTTCACATCAAATATCAGAATGCTGAAAATGTCTGATCTCTGTGACTTTGATTGTTGTTACCAGATGAACTGGTTTGAGTATATCAGAAACATCCTGCATGCAAAGGGACTGCAGGCTAAAACATCATCTTGAAGAGAGAGAGATCAGAGGAGAATGTCCAGAGTGGTTTGAGCTGACTATGGAGATAAGTACTATTTACAGCTGTGATGAGCAGAAAAGCATCTCAGAATGCACAATCTGAGGCTAACATGGGCACAGATACACCCAAACTGGGTGATTTTTTACCCACTGAACTTCATCTGTCCTGTTTGGGTGATCCTGCACCCATGACAGCCTCAGACTCTTGTTCTTGGTGGACAGGATTGGAACTTGAAGTGGTCTTCTGCTGAAGTAGCCCATCCACCTCAAGGCTCGATGTCCTTTGCATACTTAAAATGCTTTTCTGCTCACCATGGCTGTAAAAAGTGTTTATACGAGATACTACATACTTCCTGGCAGCTCGAAGCAGCCTGGCCATTTTTCTCTGCCCCCTCTTATCAACAAGGCGTTTCCACCCACACTCATTGCTTTTTTTTTTGCACCTTTCTGTGAAAACTCTAGGAGAACCATACCACGATAAAAGTCACAGAGGCCCCATTATTACTTAATTCTTATGGTATGTGTGAACATTACCTGAAGCACGTGACCTGTATCTGAAGTATTTTATTTGCATTGTGCTGTTGACAAATGATGGACTGATGAGATAACTGCATTGATTAGTAGGTGTATAGGTGTTCATAATAAAGTGGAAGTTGTGCATAGTTATGGCACATGCTTCTCATGTCAAATCATAACTGCAACTTAAAAAACAATGGTAGCTCACTGTTTGCCTCAGAACAAGTAGTTTTCGTGTAATCTTTATAAAAGATATGATATAGATATAATATATAAGGTATAGTCAAGCGTTCATCAAAGTCAAAGCTCTATTGTCCTCACCATCTCTTCATCCTCAGCCAGCATCAAGTCATAGGCGCTTAGAGCCACGCAGAAGATGATGGCGGTCACTCCTTCAAAGCAGTGGATCCACTTCTTCCTCTCTGACCTCTGCCCTCCCACATCAAACATCCTTGAGACAGAGACAGAGAGAGAGACTTTGTCCTTGCTCACAATTAAGATTTCATTAAGCTCATAGTTTATATATATATAAAACAGCATTAAGCTACATTATCATTAGCTCCTACATCCTCAGCATCCAGGTCATTGCACCGACCAACACAGAAGAAATTTCACAACTCATTTATGGCCATCTTTCAGTCCAGGTGTTTGAATGAAATGCACGTATGATAGACACCTTTACTTTTAGATTTGGCATCTGCCATCCATCTGTCCGGCCAACAACAGAGCCTTTATTTACTGCCACCAGCATTTTTCAGGAGGAAAAAGTTTCTATGGTTACAGGAAGTGGGACAAGTGGAGAAGCAACATTTCTGACTCCGTCTATTGATTGTTATGTATTATTCATTACACAAAACAGAAGAGGAGGTGATGGACTGCGTGGTGCAGAACACTGGGCTATTTCAGATTAGTTTGATTTCAGATTGCACTTAATTGTCCTACTATTGTGACAATATAGCACTTTAACAGCTACAGGCAAACTGACAGACACATACGAAGAGGTGCCTACATTGCTAACAAGAACGTGCTAGCAGGCAGAGAATAATAATAATAATAATAATAAAAATGAATTTACAACAGAATGGATGTTTCAAAATGAACAGAAGCACGTCAGAAATAATAATACATACAATAAAAAACATTCGGCCCTTTTCTTACTGAACACATATATAAAAGCACAACTTTTTATTTATTTTTTGTTTATTTTTTTCTAAGAACAAATCCAATCATTTAGGTCCAGTCATGTTTTTAGCAGGTAGTGTAATTGATCTTAGGATACCAGCGAGGTGTCATTTTGTAGAAAATACTCTATATTAAACAGAATACAATAATTAAATATTCTAATTTATTAGGTCTAAGGTCAGCTAACTTTTTCTATTTCTAAGCAAAAGCAAGAAAATAGCAAGGCAATATTATCATAATTAACAGTGCTTATATATATATAAGATCATAGTCATGCTTTCTTCTTTTCTACTGGCTCACAAGTTCGCTTTAAGTTGCAGTGAAGCAGAAACCCGCTGACAGAAACAAAAAAAAAAAGGGAAAAAAAAAATAAAATAAAAAAGGCTTTCACATCCTGTGTCCTTTCCCTACAGAGAATCGGTGTTTCCACCCTACAGCTATACTCATGCTTGCTCTGACCACATTTTTAACTGAAATATCAGAAACGCGCAGTTTTCAGTTGTTGTCTGTATCGTGGTATCAGGAGGTCATGAACCATAAACGCTACAGCTAAATCGCAGTGGTTAGCACCTCTGCCTAAGCGCGTAGAAAAAACACAAATACACACAAGGAAATGAGAAAAGAGAGGACGAGTGTCAGCATGGTCTCTCACTTGAAGTGCAGGTCCTTAAAAGTGAAGTGTGTTTCGACGATGCCGGTAGTTTTCACTCTGGTCCTCAACACATCCTGTTGGGTGGGAATGTAGTCTGCTCGCGCTATCCTCTCAAGATCATTCAAATAACTAGACAGACACACACACACAGTTATATCATTAGCTTCAGAAGTATGAAGATAAGCAAGTGCAGATGTGAGATAAATAAATCATTAACATAAGACACAACCGCAGACAAAGGCTTGACCTGGACTAAGGCTTCTTCTCTACTTGCTTTATATACCCCCGTAACCATTTTAATTTGGTAAAGAGACAAAGAAGCACGTCCAAATCTAATCTGACCTGAACCGCACAAACATGTTTCAAGGCCACTGTAGCTGGCAGTGTGGCAGGAACAGACTCTCTCTTGCGGGCCAGAAATAACCCCGTTAGCTCACTGAGCCATCTCTAACGGACATGCTATAGTCCTGCACACTTTGCTAAGTGAGACCATTTCTATGGCAACGCTGGCTGGCTTGCTCTCTCTCTCTCTCTCTCTCTCTCTCTCCTTTGTTCCCTCTCTCGTTTATCACGCTGACGGTTTACATGTGTTACTCCTTCCTGAAAGATGAGCACTGCAAAAGGTGAGGCTGTGGTTTGGGAGAAGAGTTGTTAAATTGCTAAAATCGGGAGCACCTTGGGTCAGAACGATTCAGAATATAGCACTTCATTAACGGAAGTCTGTGTCGTGAAACACTGATTGTTAGGATACAATTCAACACATTCTTGTCCACTTGCAGCCCCGTGCTATCTGCAAATCTTAGAGGGCGGGCAGAAAGAGGCCCGTCTTCGAGCACGCGTTCTCAGCCGCGTCCTCTGTGCCACTGAACAACATGAACCTGTTAGATGCAAAACAGCGCTTCGTGCTCTCTGTTTCCACGCTGAAGCCATCTGCTGGAACTCAGTTAATGCTGCTGTTCAATAGAGAATCTAAGGGAGTTCCTAAGGATACAGTTCACCTGAAAATGCTAATGTGACTAATAAGAAACCATAGCTAGCAGGAATGAGTTGGCATGTAATAAAAATACGCACATTTTTTGAAAACACTGATAAAATTACAAAACTAATCTTCCTTCTATTAATATATGAATATGAAACCATACATTCTCTTAATATATGAATGCATTTCCTCCTATTACACTCGGTTAGGGAGAGCAGGCTGTAGGTTCTATTTCCATGACAACACATAAAGCGCTGCAAATCCACCGTCGAAGTACATCCGTTGTCGTAATGAATTAGTTGAAAATGAAACACTTCTTTGATCACTAGATGAATGAATCTCATGAACCAATTCTCCACGGTCTCCTTTATCAAGGCATTTCGCATTCCGTATTAAAACTAAGAGGACCCTGGCTGGACTCGATTATAGATAAATTCTCATTACCAATTTTCCAATCAGGCTGGATTTCTTAGAAAGATTTCACGACCCAGTGGAAGTCGGCTGACATGGGTGTCCAGAGAGGGCCTGTGTCAGTGCTAGGAGATGAACGAGGACGCTCAGGTGGGAAGTCTAAGGATCACAACGGCCTCCATCTGCCCTCTGAATTAAAGTCACCCAGTGCTATTAAAAATAAGTCAGCAATAAGGGATTTTGTAGAGAAGCTGCCGAGACCGTAAGATGCTGAAATGCAACGTCGACTGATGCTAGTGTGACCCCACCAGATAACATTTCCAACGCATTTCAAAACACATAATTGGAATGAGAAAACGAAGGCTAAATCTTCAAAATCAGTACTCTGTTATTCAATACCTACATGTCCTTTGTGCAAGCAGTACGTTCCTCTTGACAATACGATCTCAATCGGTTTACCTTTGTTCTGCCTTTTCATTCACCTTTATTTCTCGTCGGTCATTAAAGCAAATGGGGAAAAGTGGATCGAGTTAAGCTGCGAGGAACGGATAAGCACTTTGTGCAGGAAGGACGAAATAAATTAGATTCGATTTGGCTAGAGCGAGACGGAGGCAGAGAAAAAATTTCCCGTACATATTTACATTTATAGTGGCAGAGGTATTAGGTGTGTGTGTGTCCATATCGTTACTGAGTAACACATCTCACTTCGGCCAACACCCCTACTTAAGAGTAACCGATGCGAGCTTAACAATGCAAAGAGTTTCCTGTCTGAAACAGGACCACATGCGTACGCTTGTGTGTGAATACTGATATGATCTATTTGAGAGAGAACTGAGTAATCGGACACGGTTGAACGCTTTACGATTTTCAGCAGGTTAAGTTTCCTCTGTGTGTGCGCGCTCACTAGGCAGCAGAGTCATTAAGCTGGTACTCTCTGGAGCGGCTGAAGCAGCCCTGCACCCCGCTGTCAGCCCACAGTCTGCGGATCACGTTGGCCAAGTCGTCTGGGAGGATTCCTTGCTCTTCCGCTGCGGCAGACAGCGCAAACAGCTGCCTTGCGTCATCCTACACACAAATACACAGCAAATAAGCAGTTTAACTAGAAGACTGGACAGAAATTAGCAAATAACCTGTAGATAAGAAAATGAAGGGATGGAGTTATAATTAATTCATATCTTGGACTACTCGGTCAGGAGGTTAGGGTGTGATTCGCTGTCCGGTACCACTTGTCAAATGTCTCACAAAGTGAATCGCTCGAAACCACAAATGTCTTCATGCTGTGGGTTGATGTGTCTTAAAATCAAGAAGTATTTCTCCACCTCCAGTTTTAAAATGAATTTCTTGTTGAGAATCGCACATTAAAAGGGCAGCGCTGATTTTATTCTTGCATGGGCATTAAGCAAATCCAAAAAGAAGCTTTACGCTATTCACGTAACCACCACAAGCACAATGTATTGCTATTCTACACTGGGGTCAGCTAATTTATACAAGACTGCACCGATTTATTCAAACCAGAGCATTGTTCAGGTTTCCTACCGTTCTGGCTGTGTCTCCATAATCGATCTTGAGGCTACTCATGGCTTTGATGATGGCCATTATAGACTGGATGGTGTTGCTGTACACCACAGCTCTGTACTGCTTACATTCATCTTCCGAGTAGCCGTCTTCATGGATGATTCTGGAAGTTGAAAGATACCGGGCATGAGACGGAATTTCAAGGTTTGCTTTGTTCTTTCAATGTAGCCTTGACTCACAGAAGATCTGTAGTGCTTTATGCTGAAGTAAGATGTCTTTACCGAGGCATTACAGATAATATTGATTGAGCGTTACATAACACACCCTCAACACCAATATGTGCTTGTTGAACATCACAATCCAGATTTTGGACCCACAAACCTTTGACATACAGATTAATTGATAAGTCAGGTTTCACTGTTGACCCCTAAAAAAAAAAAAAAAAAAAAAAAAAAAAAAAAAAAAGGAATTCTTTCTCACTCACAATTTATTTTTCATAAATGTACAGAATTTTAATGTGAAAGCTAAGATCGAAGTAGCAGAGACAGTAAACATGGAACTCAAAAGTTCCATAATGCAAAGCAGCTACACAACACAGTCACACACAAGTTACAGCAGAAACTCAGCTCTTGCGAGATGAAGAGCATATTTTGCCTATGAGGCATTAGGTCTGGACAAACTAAGTGACTAAAGCAATGCTGCATCATACTCTTAAGGTACTAATATTAGCAGGTAGTCGAATGGCATTGTGGGTAATGTAGGTAAGTTCAGACCTCCATTAAAAACTGACCTGCATATGTGAAACTCAGTTTTATTACTAAATTAATCTTGGCAGCTTCTGTAACCACTAAACATCAATAATGGACAAGACATTCAGGATGGATTTTTTTCCTTTAAGGCAGCTGTGTTTAGATTGGCGTAAATTTCAGCTTCATACAAACCATTAAGCCAGATACAGAGTTAAAAGTAAACAAAGGGAAAGCTCAGGGTAACGCAGACTTGGCGTACTAGCCCACAAATGGCCACCATATAACTACAGCACAGAGAGAAATATGAACCACTACTACTAGCCTATTATTTTGCCTCTGTAATCTTACGTGGCCTGCAGGGAAGACAGGAGGGAGGTAATGTCTGTGCAAGCTGCTCTGTGGCCATTTTTATCTTTCTGACGTGTAATAATCTGGGTTTTGAGCTTTTTATATTCCGGTCTCATAAAAAATGCATCTGGAGCCTAACTGCCCCAGAGTAATGTGAATTATTAAACCATTCAAGGCCATTTGAGTGCTTGCCTGCATGTACACGTGCGTGCTTGCTTGTGTGTCTTTGTGTAATCACATTTTAATTGCATTGAGAGTACTACCCAAAGCAATTCAAGCTGAGAGGGCCATTTTAAACAGTATGCACGAAATACAATGTACGTTATTTATTCTGGCTAATTCAGACTTTCCAAAGTTGCAAATTGCGGTTGTTCATTTATTTTTATTCAACAAGAAACTGCTTCCCGGATCAGTTTCATCACTGTGCATCAACTGTTTATTAATAACCAGCTGTATCTTGATATCCATGTATTTGCTAGAGCTGAATGTTTTCGGATCACAGTCAAAAAAAATAAATAATCTTGATTACAGCACTAGCTCTCATCAGACTGAACTAATCTAGACTCCCGAGCACTAATGCCTTGAGGAAAGCGACATAAGCATGTACGTTTATGATCATTCAGTTTTTTTAGTGAAAGACTCCCCCACCCATGCTAGAAGAGGTTTTATTTCCCTCAATAAGCCAGCTCCACTGGAAGGTGGGAATGGTGCCTTTTCCTGTAGATGAACATGACCCTGAGACCTCTTCAGCATGGTTACAGAAAAGGTCAGCCCGTACAGTCAAGCTACTTGAGTTAAATCGAAGCTGAGGCAAAAGCCACTCAGAGTGCATTTGCTCTCTTTAGCGAGTCGATATGAATCTAGAGGGATGAAATGAAAGAAAGGGCAGCGAGCTCCTATTCATCATGCCGCTGGATTTTACTGAACCTGGCAGATCCATACGGTTTATGAAGTTTCAATTTAAATTGAATTAGACTCCATTTATATTGACTGATGAGTTTCTTTCCAAAAATCCAGCACATAAATTTGCTTGCTCTTCTGCCTTTAATAAGGAATAAAAGGATACTCATTCATTTACATTCGTTAACAACGAAAGGACAGACTCGGGGCAAATCTCAACAACCAATTTACAGAAAAGGACAAGAAACAAAATCATGTTCAAATTGTTCTATTTTGCATATGTTTTATTTTCTATTTATTCAGTCATTAGCTTCTTTATCCTGGTCATGGTGGATCATGTGCTTGTCCCAGGTACACTTGGCACGAACGTCGGTACCTATGAACTGGAGCGTCAGAACTGGACCACAGAGCAACGGAAAAAGGTGGCCGGGTCTGACGAATCACGTTTTCTTTTACATCACACAGATGGATCAGGAATGATTTGAGAAGCACAAGAAGTTTGAGGTGTTGACTTGGCATCATCACTGAAGCTTCAAAGAAAAATTTACCCCCAAATACAAGCAATCGCTATGACCATCAGCATCGTGCACATTGGTCTCTGTAGTTTCATTTCCTTCCTCAATCACGACACTGGACATTTATTTAAGACAGTTGTGTTTTTTGCTCTGTTGACTTAAAGCAATTGCGCCTGTACATCATCGACCATTTGACAGCTTGTAATTAGTCCATTATGCTATGGCTCCCGACTAACATGACCTAAGCATCAGATTTACCACGTGAGTAAATTTCACCTAGCTAGCATGCCATGCATATTAAGATATCTTTAGGTAGACTGACCAAAGTCAGTCACCTTTATTTTTTATTTATTTTTAAACTGGCCAATTAATTTACCCTAAATATGACCTTCGCAGAAGGCAATGGTAGGGAGTATAAAATCTATCTCTAAAGTAACCTTTCTATAAAATAATTTCTCACTAAATAATTTTGTTGAAACATGTTTTTAGTTTCTTAAAGTAAAGGTATGAAACCCGATTTTCACCAATTCGTATTGGCTTACGCATATCTGATGGGGTTTCCCAGTCCACTACACACATTATTACTAAAAATGCCCCAATAACAACGATGCCCAGTTAAGCAGCATCAAAACTAGGGCGGCTTTTCAGACTCACAAAAGCACAGCAATAAGTGTCTAGCACAGCATCTGGAAAGACAGTGCTACAAAGGAAATGAAACGCTGGTCCGAGATAAGCGACGAGGTGCTATAAAATACACACCCACCCCCCCCTCCGGATGAGCATATTGACATTTTTCTGCAAGTCTGAATTGAACCAGATTGGACTATTTATAAATGCACCACACTGAAAGTGAAAAACATTACGCTTTAAAAGAGAGGAAGGATAAGCAACGGCAAATGAAAGAATTATTTTACTCACTTCATCTGCTTCACAATGGTGCTCTTCCCAGACTCCCCTGCACCTGCAGAGACAAGAACAGAAACGGGGTCAGACAAAATCTGGCTTAAAAAAAAGAAACTTATGAACTTAACGTTAAAACTATACAAACTTCAAATACGCCATGTGAACCCAGGCTTGGGCCAATAAGAACACGAAATGGTGAAAAACAAACAAACAAACAAAACCACACAATTAAAGAAGAATGAGCCACAACAATAGGGAAATTGTTGCTAATGGGAGGCTGCTAGTCAATGCTTCATCATTTTAATTGCTATTTTAATTTATGCTTGAATGTGACAAGAACATTCCTTAAAACATAATGTTCTGGCACCGCTGTGAGGAAGAATGAAGAGACATGAAAAGCTATTTCTTCCCTGTTATTATTTGCCGCACTTACAGTGCCTCCAGCTATTTGCTCAGACAGATACTACATATAGTGTTTACAACACCATTATGGTATACTCTAGGTACAGCATTATGGTTTTTTTTTAAATAATAATTAAAAAAAAAAAAACAACTAAAGAAAACAGGAAGCAATTTGCTATTTGTTCTAACTGCAATTTAGCTGGACTTAAATAAACCTACTCCTACATGAAAACCATTGGTGATGGTGTTCGAGATCTTTCATCGGAACTAGAAGCCCACGGAGGCCAAAAATAAGTAGTCAGAGGTGGCGATTAGATACAGTGTATGGCCAAAAGTCTGTGGACACCTGACCAATACACCCGTCTGTGCTTGCTGATCATCTTATTTCGTCATCCTTTTGCTTCTATAATAATCTCCAGTCTTCCGCGAAGGCTTTCCACTAGAATTTGGAGCGTGGCTGGGGATATTTGTGCTCATTCTGCCTCAAGCGTTAGTGAAGTCAGGGACTGATGTTTTGCAAGGAGGCCTGCTCAGTAAGAATGCGCACAATAAAGGTTTTTTTTTTTTTTATTTTCACTTCTGTAATACTGAGAAGATGACTAAAGTAGTGGGAGACAATTCAATCACAAGTCTTAAACGCTTCTTGTACTGAACTGCCACTCGAAACTATTAGATCAAGCCACCAAGCTCGGTTACAAAATGTTCTTGTGCGAGTTGTTTGCAATAACATTCCTACCAGAGAGGTTTCCAAAACCCAAGAAAGCCCCAAAGGTAAAGTGTTTTAATATGAGAACATGGTAGTGCAGTTTAAGTGTGCAGAGCAATGAATTAAGCCACATGAACCCCAAGTCTGAATTTATGCACGAAATGTTCACAGGAAATCATGCAGGTTATTAAACGCTTGTTTTTATTGGTCTTTAGACAAAGAAGGACAGGAAAAACAAATTCAGATCCATGTTGTTGTTGGCACCACCGGGTAACACTGATGTCACATGATAGAACGACGAGCACAAAAAAAAAAAGCCGGCAAAATGGGTGAGCAGCTCATTAAAGTGAGGAGCCAGGATACTCAAGAACGCCTTGAGCTCTACCACATCCTAAAATTTTCTCCGAACCGTCCTGGTACAGTACAGCTTCCATAAGTTTCTGAAACTCGCTGTTGACTCCTTTCCAACAACGAGAATGCACCCAAAACTTTCTCGCTCTCATCATTAGGTCTTCATCGTTACTAGACGACTCCATCATTCGGTCAGGACGCTGCTGACAGCTGTGTTGAAATGAGCATGATATAGAACGTGAGATGTTTTTTCAATATTTGTGTTTGTATATATGAATAATCTGTATTTTTGCTTTGCAATTTCTTGTCGTATCCAGAGTGTAATTACTCTTATGTGTAGTGTTTGAAAGCAGCAGTTCACTACCCAAAGACAAGGAGGGACTGAAGGATTAAGGAAGCGAGAGACAGAGAAAGAGAGAGGGTATTTGTTGTCTATCCCTGGTGTCCACCTGCCCCAGCTGTGCCACTGCAAATCTGTCAGATTCAGTCATAGTGCCAGCAACCGAGTGCACCAGTCACACCTGTCACAACCTTAACTCAACTTCTCAATCTGTCCTCCTAATTCTTCACCACCTCATAGAAACAAAACGGCAAAAAAAAAAAAAAAAAAAAAAAAAAAACAAACGGCACGAGAAGATGCAGGAAGGGTAAATGAGAACCAGCATGGTGTGCGTGTGTGTGTGTGTGTGTGTATATATACACACACACACACACACACACACACACACACACACACACACACACACACACAGAGAGAGAGAGAGAAAATCCTAGAAATTCTCATCCATTCATTTTCAGCACTGAGTTGACTAGCACCGAGTACCTCATTCACCTGATCTTTCTATATCTATACACACTTTCATGATGGTTCATTTGTAGACAAACATGCCTCAAAGGGTACATGCGGCCTGAATACACTTGGCACTTGGTGCGCAAGAGGTGTGTTTTTTTTTTTTTAACCGCGTTCTCACCGCTCATCTGTACCACAATCCTGCAAAGTCTCACATTTAAAATGAATGGCCGTGAAATACCGAATGGGCGAATGTGTCCGGTGTGCACGTTCCCTTATAGACAAACCTTCGCTCGTACTCCACTTCGTAATTCATCCTTCCAGCCCACTCATGATTCAGTGCAAATTGAGACTCGCTTGCTGCACAGTGCTGCTGGCAGTCCTCTCTTAAGTCAGTGTGAGAAAATGCACTCCCTCCCATCACAGCCATCTGGTAGATTCTGAGCAACAAGGCTGGACCAAATGCTAATTCATCCTACATGTCGCTGTAAAAACACTTCCTACTTACCCAGAGAAAGGAGAGGGAAACATACAGCTAGCTAAATACAGAGGACCAAGTCGAGAGCCAATTGGTATATCCTGTAGTTGCAAGAATTACATTTACACAGTCGATATTAGTGTGCAAGGTCATTTTATTGCTAGTAGGGAGTGAGGAGATGTCTACCATAAAATGTCTGTTACATAAAGAATTAAACAATCAACAGGGGCTGTTATGATCAAAGATTCTGCCTAAGTGTTGCGCTTTCTCCTTACAGAGGGTTCAAATTGACAAGTAATAGGAGAAATAAAGTTCCAAATGCATCCCTGAACACATAACAAACACACTTGAATACACATAACAACTTTGTGTTTATTATGTGTTTTGTGTCATTACTATTATCTAAATGCACATTGGCAACGTGAATAAAAAGAGTATTATTTGTGATCTGACAACTAGGGCTGGGTAACAGATAATTATATTAACCATGTGGCTTCTGTATGATTCCAAATAACCGTAAGAAGCCGTGTTTCCTTTAACCTGCTTGATACAAAATTCGAAACCGCGAACTAAAATACGCATAATGAAAACAAAAAAAAAAAAGAGCTGGATTTTCAGACTATTTGTTATAGTAGTATATTGCAAAACGGAAACGTAACACAAACACTCGTCAGAAGATGAAGATCTGAAGGAAGAAGAGATGGCAATTTTACCAGAAGAACCTTTAACGGGTTCATATACATCGACGTCAGCTGACCGACGTGCTATAAGATGAGTGTGGCTCGATGAGCAAGAGGTGGGGGCAAAAACAAAATAGTGTGTGAATTTCCTCGATATTAATTTCTTGTTCACAGTAATATCACGACCACAGTTGTGCGGTTCAGAAAATCAGCTTAGCTCCGGCACTCAGCCTGCAGTTTCATGCCTGCGGCTGATTCAGCTGTGCCAATGATCAGTATATATCCACTCGCCTCATCTGATATTGCCTGAGAATTAAAGTACCCATGTGCACCCGTGACCTCTCACTTTGAAAACAGAACTAGAGAGACGTCATTTTAAATAGTTTCAGCTAATGTCTTTACATTTCCCTCACATTTACACACTGCACAAAATACAGCTTAGAAAAGAAAAAGAAAAAAAATATATGAATATGAATCTAGTGATTGGTGCAGCCTAGAAATAAATTAAAGGCAGTAGTCAGGTTTAGAGAAAAAAAAAAAAAAAGGGGAAAAAAAAAAAAAAAACATCATTCAAAAATCTATTTTACTCTGTACTTAATCATCGACTTCTTCCTTGCTTTCTGCCTAACTGGTATTTCCACGAATAACGACCGAGCGTCTTCTGGCTTAAGGACGAGATTACCGTCATGGTAACATCTGAGGTCGAATTCAGATTTGGCAGTAGAACAGGTTGTTACTTTACCTGTATGGCTGGCTGCGATCTGAACACTGGCTTCTGAGTTATGTTTACGTGGCATGATGTACCTGGTTGTCACTTTATTTTTTTTTTATCTAATGCTTTTAGATATCATCTAGCACAAATGAACCCGTCTGATCTAATGCTAACATTCAATTACGCCTACAATATTACCAGGGTATTAATAACTCACTTGGATGTGACTGTTAGGCTCTTTTTTTTCTTTTTTTTTTAATGTCAGAGTTAATAGTTAACCTTTTATTACTACTTTACAAATCTTAATAGACAGCACTGTATTTTTCGATCGAGTCGTACAGTGTATAAACAGCCCCAATGAAACTAGAACACTTTATTATATGGCAACCCCCCCCCCCCCCCCCCAACAATGTCTATACGATAGTCACTGTACTTAGTAATCTGTCAGGTGAGCTACAATGTCAATACGGTACAGAAGAGGAAAAACAAGATACTATCATATCTGGATGAATCTGACTGGGCTAATAAAGGAGTGCACGTTACTTAAATAACAGAAGAGAGCTGGCAATGACGGCTGTGATGCAGAATGCTTGTTAGAAGAGCACCGTCGTAAACTGCGACTTGTTTCCGTATACACGGTGGTGGAGGTGCAAGGGCAAAGTACACACGTCTTCATGGGAAACAGGCTTGTTGCAGTCATGCTTACAAAAATAAGCAGGACGCACAGAAAAAGGGCATGTAAATGGAAAAATGTGAATTCAAAAGGTGAAAAAAAAAAATGGAAGAATTACTTATTTATTACGGCACGTGCCAAACTTATGGCTCGGATTCAGTGACTCAACTGAACATTCATTCATTTAAATGGAAACTCGAAGGCTTTTTCGTGAGTTACAACATAACGCTCTATAGTCAGACAAACACGCAAACACGGGGTCTAACTTAACTGATGCTTAATGCAAGAGTTATAATTAATTTTGATTTGTTCTGTGATTGTCTATATCTTCTACGATTAGAGGAAGCACAATGATTACAAGACTAACTTTAAATACTTATAAGTCATCGTCAACGAGGAGCTACACAATGTGGTCCCAGGTTACAATTGTGACATTAAAGTGAAATGTACAATGAGGAGAGAAAACCCAGAAATAACAAGCGGCACATTTTATTTTAAATAAAAAAAAAAAAAAACTGAATAAACTGTCAGAGAGCAAACTGCAACTCGTACAGTCAAAGAATGATGGAATAAAGGTAAGGCAAGGAAAGGAAAGGGAATAAAAACACGCCAAGTCATGGTTAACACAAAAACATAATGGCTCTAAATTACACAGCCATATATCTTGAACAGTGCATTTCAATAAAATGTCCTAGGTTGGTTTTGGATAGCTAATACTAGCTAAAACTATACCGGCCCTAACCATAACCAAAGCACTGTACCAAAACAAAAAGAACAAACAATTACGCACAACCTGTAGCCCATAAACACAAAGTAAAATATTTACATCCCACAACAGCCACCCTTGAGGCCAGAGGTGTTAACCCTCGGAGCCCAATTTCACCTCTCCAGAGGTCTAAGGTCCTACGATAATTCTCACTAATGGCGAAAAACCAAAGAGCTTATAATTGGTCTCTGAGGAACACAATGGAAACAATTACCTTGTTTATTCGCTAGTCCCAACCCAAATGAAAACAGCAAAACAGAGTTTAATTGGATATGATCAGTGTGCCGTTGTCCACGGAGGACCAATTAATTAAAACTGAAAGAATATTTATTATTTTATTACTTTAACTGCTTAGCGAGAGCAGGAAGGTGGAGGACTGAGCTCAGGTGAGAGGCAAATATAATCAACCGACTGACTCAACGGATTAGCACAACGTCGTATTTCCCAAATCGCAAGTCATACAGGTGGCTAAAACGAAGGGTACTTGGACAGGGAAGTCCAGTTACAGCTGCTGCATATGACATGAGCCCAATGCAAATTTATGTATGAGGTACCGATGCAGACTGAATGCCCCCTGAGAAAGCGAGCGCAAGAGCGAGAAAGAGAGAGCGAGAGAGAAGGGCGCTTGTATGTCCGAGTCTTGCCTCACAAAGGCCTCTGTGAACTTGCCTGGCAAAGCAGACAGGCCTCTTCTGTTTGGTGTCATTTGGATCAGCAACAATAAGCATCTAAATGAGATCCCAAATGGCCCTATAGCAATTAGTGGTGGGAGACGACCACGGTATCCACCTCTTTTCCACAGCCAACGAAGACAGAAGACACCCTTCCGAGCTTTCCAAAACAACCATCGAAACACTCTAAAGTGAAATAGGTTTTGATGAACACACAAACCAGCTGCAACGCAAGACACCAGTCCGGATCTAAAATTGCCGACATACCATATACTTATATGTGGATATACTCTGAAATATGATTAATATAGCTTCATATTTCCACATTGTCCGAAAGACCACTCCTTTATTCTCAAACTGTTTTCAAAGAAGTCGCTGGAGTATATTTGACTGCTACCAAGACTCTCACAGCTAGGTGCCTGGCATTCAAAGGCACTATTCAATTGCCCGAGAGAGCGATCTCGGAGCGGACACGGGCTCTTAATCCAATTCAGCAAGCACGGTGAAAAGAGACAATATGCCTGTTGGTACATGCGTATTTGTATGTTTATATATGCTCCCACAGGCTTTCAAACTATTAAGCTCTCAATAATTAACAGAGCAGAAGTGTCCGGTCAGGCTAGTGCTTTTGTTCCTAGCAGGGTGCCATTAGCACAAGCTGCTGCCTCTTGCTGTGGTCGGCATGTGACGATGAAGCAAGTTGGAGACGGCCAGAGATGGATGGTACTATAAAGGTTATCCTTGTTTTACCCTAAGCCAGGATTAAACAGATTGATAAGCAAGGATGCTATTGGCCCCTCCATTCATCAGACTTGCTGCGAGACATGTCCGAGCATGCTCAGTGAAGAGCACGTTTCACGAAGCAGGACCGGAGATGTATGACGGAGAAAGATGTAAGATGGAGGATAAAGAGATGGATCGCAATAAAATATATATACGGCACAAGCCAACTAGGGAAGAGGTAAATGGCAAGTAAGATTAAATGTGAGTAGAAGGAGCTGGAAGGGAGAGAAGATAAATTATTAATGGAAAAACGGAGTGCGGAGGACTGAGACGGATGACGGGAGAGGAAAGTTACTGATATGAGTCAAGAAGGGCAAAAAAAAAAGAAAAAAATAAAGGGTGAAGTAGGAGAGAACAATGAGAGATGGATATACAATGCAAACGACAAAGGGGAGCTTTTCACTTCTTACATAATCGTTATAAATGAACTGTAAAATCCAGTGAATGTTTTTTCCTCGAGACATATTCTTGTGGAATAATCCTGCATAGCTCAGTGATGTATTGCGTCAAGGCATGCTTTCATTTTATCCCAGTTAGTGCTCCAAAATACCCTCACTGAACACTTTATTAGGAACACCTGAACACAATCATCAGAATTATCTCAATCAGCCAACAATGTGGCAGCAGTGTAGATGCATAAAATCATGAAAATATACGCCAGAAGCTTCAGGTAACAGTCACCATCAGCCAAAAAAAAAAAAAAAAAAAAATTGTGATCTCAGTCATGCTGACTATTGCATGATACGCTGGGTTCTCAGGCAGGCTGGTTTGAGTGTTTCGATAACTGATCTCCTGGGATTTTCACATGCGTCAGTCTCTAACGTTTATTCAGAATGGTCCAATAAGG
Source organism: Synodontis membranacea (assembly GCA_025674565.1). NCBI lineage: Eukaryota > Metazoa > Chordata > Actinopteri > Siluriformes > Mochokidae > Synodontis > Synodontis membranacea. Next base: position 8,411,875 of record JAOVYU010000022.1, read on the forward strand.
CAAAAAAAATACAATAAAATAAAATACGCATAGAGTGGCAGTTCTGAGGACAGAAAAGCCTTGTTGACGAGAGAAGTCCAGACGGAATTTTCCAGACTGCTTTGAGCTTACAGAAAGGCTACGGTTATTCAGATAACCGCTCTGTACAATTGTGGTGATCAGAAAAGCATCTCAGTATGCACAACATACTGTATTAAGCCTTGTTGAGGATGGGCTACAACAGGAAAAGACCACAGCTAAAGGCACACAGATATTAGGGTCAGAATTTTGCACCAACAGCATGAATCTATGGACCCAACCTGCCTTGTGTCAACGGTCCAGACTGGTGGAGGTGGTGTAATGGTGCGGGGAATGTTTTCTGGGCCCATTAATAACAATCATCGCTTGAATTACACAGACTGTTTTACTGTTGCTGACCACGTGCATCCCTTCATGACCGCACTTTATCCATCTTCTTATGGTCACTTCCAGCATGATCAGCATGATCGTGCGAGGTCTCAAAGCAAAAGTCATCTCAAACTGGTTTCATGGAGTTCAAGAAGAGTTTAGTGTTCTTCAGTGGCCTTAACAGTCAAAGGATCTAATTCTGATAGGACGCCTTTGGGATGTCGTAGACTCACAGCAGGAGAATGCACCTGAAAGAGCCGCAGGAACTCTGTGATGCAATCATGACAACTCGGACCAGGATCTCAAAAGGAAAGCAGGCGCAGTATCCAGTTTCACATTTTATTCAGACTCTCCTGTTGGCCATTTCATCAGCAGCCAGGTTGAACAATGTGGTGTTGTCTTTAGTTTACGTCTGTGAGCAGTTTGGTAGAACACTGAAGCTACTACGACCATAAATGGGGCACTGCTGCTGACATTAAAACGCTCCACACAGCTGGAATTTTCATATTAATCACTGATTACTAGAGACTTATGCTTAACATTTTACGCCGCAGCACCTGCTGTGGAAATAAGAACTAAAACCCTGTGGGTAAGCAAATCTACATAACTAGAAGTTCCACTAGTAACGAAAGCAGACTAAATATCAGGAACCTATAATGATGCTATATTAAGAGAACTGCTGAGGACAGGAGAAAGTCTGCAATGCTTTAATAATTCAGACCTTAGCTAGTCTCTTTTATTCATCTTCTTCTGTCCCGGCAGATAGACGTGTCCATTTCATGTCAGTTTTTATATTCGTAGTCGTGTAGTAGATAAGTAGGTTCAACAAATAAAGAAAGAATAAAAACTTCTTACCGACTTTCACAAAACTGAAATTTTCACTTGATATGTGGCAATGCTTAAAGGAAATGTGCGATGCACCTAGGTGCTCTAACTATTGCCGCCTGCTGCATTACACACACAGCTGTGGCACGATCTGGCTGATGGCAGAACAGTTTTCACTGGGCAGATTTATTAGCATGCACAGACGACCGACTGCCTTTTCAGAATCAGGAACACGGAGGTATGTAGAAGCTGAGAAACACAGACACATCTTGTAATGTAACGTCATTCATCCACACCTCAGCCCTGTTGCTCATCACCAGAGGTGGGTAGAGTACCCAAAATCTGTACTCAAGTAAAAGTAAAAGTACTTATGGAAATATTTACTCAAGTAAAAGTAAAAGTAACAATCCCAATAGTTACTTGAGTAAGAGTAAAAAAGTATCCGATGGAAAAACTAC
>JAOVYU010000022.1:8416107-8427341 GCA_025674565.1 Synodontis membranacea
TAATGACAGCGCGAACGAGACGGGAGGATGGGAGAGGCGTGGCGACAATTTCGGCTTTTATTTTCGGCGCTTTCTTATGTTTCAGCCGAAACCGATAATGCTATTTCGGCCGAAAATTTTCGGCGGCCGAAATTTCGGTGCATCCCTAATTAAAATAATTTTTTAATTATTTAAAAAATGACGCGCTGCTTAATGACAAAATCTTCAATTCATCTTGTGTATCCTTTTATAATCCCTTTTCATTGGCTGCATAACGAACGAAGTTGAGGTCTTCCATCGTGTCGAGCTAAATAAATAAGCAATGGTTTCCAATGCTGGCTGTAAACATGGCATTAGCCTTTGCACATGCTTCTTGCTGTTAGAGCTCGGCAAAGCAACAGGATGTTCAACGCTAACCAGATTTTAGTCGGCTGTTCTGTTCCCCGTTTGACCTTTCCTGTTGAAAGTGCTGGTCCCAGGTTATTAAAGTTCAATCAGCGCTTGATTACACATCAACACACGCTCAAACATCATAAGTGTCTGAGGACTTTATTACCGCCATGTGGGTTTCTGACATTTCTTTAAACGTAATTTGCAGCCATGACTCACCGCGAGATCTGAACCGAAGCTATTATCTGTGCTGCACCTCCGACTGGCCGACGCGCTAAACTCAAAGTGGAGGAGGGGGAATAGATCTGTCACTTTTATCACCACACGGCTGTTAGGACTGTATAGTAAGTTGGCCAGACCAGATTTTGCTCTCTAGATTAACTGGAGGAGCACTTGATTACATCTCTAACCCCCTGCTCTCGTGCTCACTCTCTCTCTCCCGGGCTGCTGCAGGTGTCCCCACAGACTGTAGCTGTAATGATGTCTCCGGGGCACAAAGAGTGAACGGCGTCTCCAGAGTCTCTATAATCAGCCAACTTAACCTCAGCCTGGAGGGAATGCGTGATTAAAACTGCTACTGCTCTGTGAGTTTTTACAGTCTTTTATCCAAATTCTCTTCTGTTACAGTTTTCTTATTAACTGGTTCAATATGCAGTTAGCTTGTGGTTTCCATCACATCTAGCAAAAAAAAAAAAAAAAAAAAAAAACAACTAGGCCTGACGTATATTCTTCCTCTTCAAGCTTGACCTTAAAAAAGATCCTCACCTTTGTCATTCATGTCTTCTCATCTCTTACGTTTGTGCGTTTTATCTGCTCATTTGGATGTAAGAACATTCTGCTTCTTAGAGATCACGTCTTTAAAGGTGAAAGGAAAGTGGTGTTCATTCTCCTTTGCTGAATTACAGCTTAGACTATACTCTACTATTAAATGAACTTAAGTTTGACTTGTTTCTGTCTTAAAATTGCAGGTTCAAACACAGTCACTCACCAAGTGTTTAATCAAGTGAAACACACACACCCCTAAAAAAAAAAAAAAAAATTTTTTTTTTTTTTTTTTGCCATGGCTTCTCAGTTGCAAAATTATAGTGCACGATATGTAGCAACAAACAGCCATTAAAAAAGGTTTCATAAAAAAAAAACATTCAGTACCATCAGCCAATCAGGTTTCAGCAGTGCAATGAAGGAAATCAGGCAGATTCAAGTACAGAAGCTAGAGTTCATGCTCACATTAAACATCAGAATGAGGAAACGTATTAGTGCCAGACAGACAAGTTTGAGTGTTTCAGAAAACTGCTGTTCTGGGATTTTCACACCCAAATATCCAGTAAGCAGCAGTACTGCGGACGGAAGTGTCTTGTCGAGGAGAGGTCAGAAGAGAAAGCCCAGACAGAAAGTCTACTTCAACTCAAAAATAAAAACCACGCTATGGCCACAGTAAGCAGAAAAGACCTGCAGATTGCACAACAAGACGACATCAAACCTTGAGCAGAAGACGTCGATGTAGAAGTGGTTTGCCAAACAAACGTTCAACACAGAACACAGAATCAGTGTGAAGCTCAGTTGTTTTTGCTATTTATTATACAGGTGACAGACAGAATGGAGGACGCTTGCTAGGTTTGTCTGAAACCTTATGCTTAAGCGGCACTTGATATTTTCTAAAAACACCTGCAAGCAGGAGGACCATTAGACAGTAGCAGGACAACCGTCATCTTTTTTTTTTCCCCCCATTACAAAGCAGATGGTAAAAGTCAGCATATGGAACCAAAAATGCTTCTTTCATCGAATCGACTAAAAAATAATAATAATAATAAAATAAAATAAAATCTGCAACACATTTCATGATTTTTTTAATCTGTCTTTTGGTGATGTTATTGCGATAAAAATTTAAGCCTTCGCAAACTGTAGTGACTGCATTAAAGTTGAACTGATTCGAAAATAATAATAAAAATAAAAAAAATAAAAAAGTGAATCAAAAAAATTATTACAGTTGAACTGACCAATTTGGGTCGGCAACGTTGGAGAAACCAGCAAGAAGCCAATAAATAAATAAATAAATAAATAATTTCCCACCCACTCCTTTCAGGCCTCACTCCAAAGCTTCTTCTACAAAACAAATGAATGCACACTGCCTGACTACTGCTGGATGGTGAGTCCAATGAGAGAGAGAGAGAGAGAGAGCGCGTGTTGGGTAAAGGAGCATGGCGTCTCGTTGTCACATCCGACTACCTCACGTCTCTTTCATTTGTAAGAACACACCTAACATTATCACAATAAATGTAATCAGCGAACACGGCTATAGCACTCAAATTTATCGAATGGCTCGCTAGCTTTAACAATATGGACCCTGTGACTAACAGATGACAGATTGTTTGTCTTTCTTTTTTCTGTCAGAGCATTGGATTTATTCATTGCTGCATGGATATAAAGAGAATACAGTTGACCCTTGCCACTTCGTGGTTCGAAATTCGCAGCTTTACCATCGCGTTTTTTTTCAAATACAGTATATTCATTAAAAAGTTGATAGAAACAGTGAAAATGCATGTCGCGCTCGGTTGTCTTGAGTCAATTATTTTTCTTTTTTATTAACTTTCTTTTTCCAAAAAATTGGGTGTTATTTCATGTTTAGAAGACTCTAATAAACGTTAAAAACTGTATTTAGAAGGTCGTAAACAGGTTTCCTATGCTCTAACTACGCGGAAATACTACTTTACTGTAGTTTACTGTATTTATAAAAAATAAAAAGAAATAGAAACGCTTATACAAATTGCCTAAAGGTCAGTTTCCACAGAATATTGAGGATTAAAAAAAGAAAATTTTTTTATGAAATGTGTATTTTTTTCTACAAAAATAAATCAATAATATTTTACAATGTCCCTGTATTGTAGCCCCTGGAAATTGAGTGTCAGGAAGTCCAAGCTGTATAGTCTTCTAATTCACAAACAACTCTCTCGTGCATTATGCCACAGAAAGCAATTTGTGGGTGGGATGAATAGTGAAGTGGAACAAATGATTGCAAAAGAGAAAGTGGGTCAAAAGCCCGTAGCTGCCCAGTCCTAACTACTGCACTGCAGCAACAAAGCAGCCAGATCCTCCTCCACTATTCCACTTATACGATTTTAACTCGTCTGCTAAAATGAAGTATATGCATATGCTGCTTTATGCCATTGTGCCGCAATATCCCAGCCTCGCTTTCATGAGCAACCTGTCCAGATGAATTTCTCCGACAGGCACTGCTAATGGAATCCGTGGATAGCGAGGCGCTACAAAACACCGAGAGACGCGAGTCGAGGAGGAACTGTCACAGTCGAGTTAAAGTGCTGGATTGCTGCCTGTTCAAATAGACGCTTGGTCCAAATCAGACAAGTGCGCGGAGTCTCAGCTTATTAATCAATTCATCTTCTCTATTATGAAAGAAAGTCATACAGAGAAGCCAAAAGAAAAAACAACCAGAAAACGAAAGTGAGAAGCGTTGCCACATCCATCACTGAAATGCCACTTTGTACGTCTTGAAGTGCAAGAAAGAACTCCCACAGGATGCTGCTATTTATGCAGTTATCAAACCTACAGTTTTATATAAAGCCTAACAGGAGGTCCCACTCTATTAGTGCACAGGTTCTGGTTCTGGCGTACCCCCCGTCCTGCACATTTTAGCATTTTGCGTGCTCACAATACTCCTGATTTAGCCAATTAACAGTGAAAATGTGCAAGATAGGGGGACTTCTCCAGAACCAGGGCTGGGAACCTGTGTTTCAGTGTTTAAGTCACAGAATTTACATTACCTACCAATCCAGGTAGGTAACTACAGTTAATTCTGACGAAATGTGGCTATTGTTGAAAAATAAAATAAAATAAATAAATACTCTTACTCTGAAAAGGTTCAGTTAACTAAAGGCTTTCAGTAATTGACCTTAGTACTGGGAATCACTAAAAGCCACAACGATCATTGTAATCCATCAGGTCAGATGATTAAATGTCTGTCAGGAAACGCGGTGTCCGTACGCTGCCTCGTAATCCAAGATTCGTTTTCGTCCTTTTAGTATCTTATACAAACCTTGATAACCCACTGTTTAACCTCAGAGCAACTAAACATCTGTGCGCGCATGTGTGTGTAGTTATAATACTTTTATTAGCTCGTGACATTTATTTCCGAGTTCCCGCTTTTTTGATTCGCAAACATTCCTTGTTAAAGCATTAAAAGCCAACTAAACGCTGACTACTGCAGCAACAGCCAACTCGTAACTCATTTTCTTTTGGTATAAAAGTATGTTATATTTTTCAGTGTAATGCCTGGCATGTAGCAATATAACGTTATGATAAATCGAGGTACAAATGTCTAATTTCTTTAAAAAATAAATAAATAAATAAAATAAAAAACAGCCCACAATTACTATCAGGCAGCATAAAATGTTTGTTATTGTATTCAGAAAAATGAAACAAAAGTATCTTTTTAATCTAATGTAAGGAAAATTGAATTTGATGAATAATTTTTTTTTCCTTCGGTAATAAAATACATAATTTTTTTCGAATCGTAAATTGAGTGAATCGCCTGTGTAATGACGGAACTTGTCTTGGCCATGCTAGCTTCCGATACTACTGCCAATCGGGACGAACGTATTTCACACAATCTCACAAGACGGTGAAATTAGCTGTAATGATATTGAGAAATTTACAGAGCGTGTTGTAGGGCTGAAATGATTATTCAAGTAACTCGAATGATTCGATTACAAAAAATGTTCAAGGCAAATTCTTTGCCTCAAGGCTTCGTTTAATGCGTCACCAAAGTCCACCTATTATCGTATCACTCCCGCTTTGTAGACTACTGCGCAGTACCGGTATCATTGTTTTATACAGACTGTTTTAACTGAAGCACATTTCAAAGATTTAAGGCAGCGCGATTTATTTTGCGCTCTATGGCAATGGCGGGAAATGAAGATGTCGGTGTGCGTAAAAGGCAGAAAATGTCTAAAGTGTGGGACCATTTTACGCTGTGCAAGGCGGACACCATAGTGCAGTGTATACGCTGTAAAACTGACCTGGCCATATCATAATAGTACTTCGAGTTTCTACATGGTATGGTATTTTTACGATTGCTAAATGATATGAACACTAGCACTTGTTAGAACGTACAGTATTTGTAATTATCTGTAGCCTGTGTTATGAGATTGTAACCACCACTTGCTTTTTTAAAGGCTTGCACATGCACTAAGACATATTCTCTCTCTCTCTCTCTCTCTCTCTCACTATCTTGCACATAACATTGCAAAAGACAAACATTCTACTCTACCTACCTCATCTGGATGTAACTGGAAACTGAACTGTATTGTTTATGTTGGATCATTAGTGATACTTGAATTGTGTATTTCTATTTTCTTTTTGCTATTTTGTACCTTTATACTTTTTGTTATTTATTCTTTATTCTCAGATGGGCTTTAACAGTGGGTACACCCCTTTTTTTATTAAAATAAAACTAAGGACAAATAGGCTAACCTATGTTTGTGAAGTTGTATTTCAGTTTTTTTTCCCATGTACATCATAAATGTTGCACAGAAAGGTTGATTAAATGGGCTTAGTTCTGGAGTCGATAAGCCAAAGGTTTTAAGCTTCGATCTAATAAAAGTGTTGAGTTTGAATGAAAACCTTTTTTGTGGGGAATAAAAGCCAATTGCTTGCTCATTTTAAGAGGCCTTTCGTGCTGCATAACGCACTATTGATTTAGTTGTTTAAAAACACAAAAGTATAATTTATCCGATTACTCGATTAATCGATGAAAGAATCGACAGAATACTCGATTCCAAAAATATTCGAGAGTTGCAGCCCTAGCGTGTTGTACAAGTAGCAGCCGGCAATGACACGGACCGCAAACGGATAACTAACTGTACTGCTCTGATACATCGACTCCCTGGTTTTGGTGAACAAACGGCCCCTCAGCTCAGCATATTCATAGTTGCGTAGTTGTTAGCGGTTTAACATGACACATTCAGGGGTAATTTAAATGACTAACAATGCTGCTAGACACTCGCCCACTCAGCACTTACTTTAATCCAAACTATGACTAATTATAAATTTAAAGAAAACTCTCAATGCGAAACGCATCATTATTGTCTAACGGATCATAAACAATAAAGATAAATGAAGGGCTTCGGTCGAGGCGTTCGGCTCCTCCAAAATCCCCCCTCCGTCCACCTGCGACAAACACGCGGCAGTTAACAAGCTGGTCGGCTATGACTCAGCCTATTACACCAATTTCTGAATTCTATCATGCCCGTATCACATATGACTATAATCAAGTCACAATGTCTACACGTCTCCATAAATAATCAACTTGCTGTTACTGTATGACTAACGGTTACCTGGCTGCACTGTAATGCTAACGGAAGGTGATGCGAGAATAACAAATCATGTCGTGACGCTTCAAGACTTTCTCATAATGAACCATGACCGATGTAGGTTTGCAGGGGTCTGTCCTAAATTAGGTCCTGTAACAAAAAGACACAAGAAGACGAGTGCAACATCTTACTGAAAGTCAGTGCGCTGATCTTATGAAACGGAAATAAAGAATCATTTAGTCTCATATACTGATTTCAAAAAGTCAGTTCTACATAATCATATGGCGAACACTTTTAAAAATAACACGACTACTTCCGACTTTCGTTCTTGGTGAGTGTGCATGGCTTTCTCTCAAAATGACTTCTCTTGGACAGGAAGGAAGCAGAGCCTGTGCTCTTTTAGGAGAAAGTGACGCTCTAACTCTGTTTAATAAGCTAGAGCTCAGAGTTGAAGGGGGGGGGGGGACATGGCAGACAAAACTGCGAACGGTAATCAAAAAGGAGTCGTCACGATACAAATGTTATATATTTCGATTTTACATATCCAGGTTTGTTGCCATAACCGCTCTGTTGAAACAAAACGGATTTTCACTTAGGGTTAAGGCTCATTAAAACTTCTAGACACAATACCACCTGTTTGACATCATCCTCCACTACACCTTAGAGAATACAGTTGAAAACTGTTGACACCCTGTGGGTGGAGGACTGACTCATTAGTGCCTACGTTAGAAAAACCAACATCCGGACGACCAAAAAGAAAAAAAAAAAAAAAAAAAAAAAAAAAAACAAACAAAACAAAAAAAAACACCACACAGTGCTTTCATATCCTTCTGTTCAAACCAGATACGAGAGTGACACATAAACGGCATGCAAAGCTGGGTTCCTTTTATGGAGTTTAAACGTGTAATAAGGGCGTTTCCATTCATATGGGTGTGTTAACGCTGCTTGCTTATTCAGCTTGCCCTCGCACGATCGTGAATGTTTGTGTTTGCATCCTGCCGAAATTTTCTGCTAAACAGAGGTTGCGTTCTCGTTGTAACCACATGAAGACCTACACTCAATTGACCTCATTAACGTCGGCTCTTCAGGCTTTACTCCAGTGCCCACTTAAGACGAGCAATAATCTGTTCAGGGAACATCTGTCTCGTGCAGTGACTACCATTAAATCAGCTCTGCCTGGTGACTGCGCTTTGGAATAAGTCTTAGCGGTGTGACAATACGGGCGCATCGAACATTCGGTCTGGGTGTCTGGATTCGCTGCATCTGGGTACAGCGGGTGAAAAATAAGTTAACAGGCTCCGTAATAAAACGGGCTATTTATAATAAAACACAGCTTACGTTACGTGACACGGAATAAATATTTAAAATTAACCCGGCCACACTTCCACCTCTGAAACACTGGCTTCCTCTTTATCAGGAATCAGGAAAGGTTACAGGAGTTTACATGTTTAAAAAAAAAAAAAAAAAAAAAAAAAAAAAAAAAAAAAAAAAAAAACGTTTCTACTTAAAAGTCACTGCAAGCCAATAGACTAGCATGCTACCATTCGAGCTTACTGAGTTGAGAAAAATTAGTAAGCAGGAGCTGAAAGCTTTGCTATAATATTTAAGGTCTCGTGTTTGGAAACGCATCAGCTTCCTGGTAACTGAGCCACTTGTGTTCAGATTTTGTTAATTGCTTCGGCTGGAAGGTCAAAGGGAGCTGTACACGGTTATGTTAAAAAAAAAAAAGTCATACCTGCAGCATACGGTCAGGAGGAGGTTACACCACAAATAAAAAAGCGGGCAAGTGCGTCCCAGGCCATCTCGGGAAGCGGTTCGAATGAATGCGTCTTTGGCGCGTCTTGGTGGTCGTTTACACTCGTGTTTTAGAGATGTCCACTTGTGATCCGATCGCCCATGATGCAAACAGGGACTAAGACGTAACTATCGACCAGCAGAACAAGAAAACTAGTCACATGCTCCCTCCTTCCAGGTCATACGAGTGAAAACCTAGCCATGTTTAATTCCCTTTCAATTTAATACACAGCTTTTCTTTTGTTATAATAATACATAACCGGACAATGCTCGTCTTTGCTGTACCATTACACACCTAATAACTATGCACAGACACACTTATTAGGAATGTAACAATAGACAAAATGTAATTCATTGTACCTTAATTACTAAGCCATCAGATGTCGGTTTGTAACCCGTTTAATGAACATACTTGTTTTGCTTGTTTTTTTTTGCAGGTAACCAGATTTTACAACACTGGGACTTTACTTGAGGTAGACACACATAACGCAAAAGAGATGCAAAAGAGAAACTCATTTCGGTTCAGGGAAGTCCGCAGTTTTGAGAACACCACAAACTAGACAAATCTCAGAACCACATGACCATCCTCTTCTAGTTGGAGCGTACCAAATGGCGTCCTAGTTCCTTTGCTTGCACCCTACACGTGATATAGCATTAAAAAAACAAAGAACGATTGCTTGTGTGTGTTTTTAACATCATTTGGTGGAGCTCTGCACTTAAATTCCTCTGAATTTTCAATAAAGTTTAAAGAATTGCTTCAGTTAGCTGCGTTTCGAAGAGTGGGCAGTCATTAGGTGAAAGTTTATGCCTCTATTTTTCACTGAACTTTAAAATATTGTTATTTAAAAAAGGGGGTTTTGGAGAGAAAAAAAAAAAAAGAATTTATTCGGATTTCTCACCGACTTGCACTTTCATGGACAGGGTTATGTGATGGGAAAGCAATGCTCACACACTAACACACACGCGCACACGCACAGGTAGGCCAGGATACAGATAGCTCTGGGTGTACATTTGATGTTGAGATGAGAAGTGCTAGAGAATTCCTTCTTGGTCGCTGCTGTCACTTTACGGCATTACAGACTGACGCGTTCATAAATCAAGGATATTTCTTGGTGCAACGTTCGCTAGAAGCCAAGCTGTTCAGAGAGGAAGAAAGACGGAGGGCAGATCTGAGCACAGGCCACAACCTCGAGCAACTTCAAACTTCAAGGGCTTCACCTTCTTCCTCTCGAGGCGTTTAATATCCCATTCCCTTTGAGTGCATCCATCTCACCTTGGGTGAAAAATACCTTCAAATCACATTCAAGTTTTCTCTCTCGGTGCAGGACCGAAATCAAACTGTACTTCTGTCGCTCGTACGTTACTGTACCATCGTGACGAAGGCATGACCCACACGTGAGAATCTCACAGACCACAGAGGAAGTTGAATCTGTATTAGGCAGTAAGCATGTCTGAGGAGATACTAAAGAATAAACAATATATACCCAAATCAGTTTTACTCTGCACGCATGCAGTGTAAAAGCAAATAATATGAAATACTGTAAAAAAGCTATAAATACAATGCCGTCATTGGTTCATCGGAACTCTAATCGCAGGCACCAGCTCCATGCGTGCTCAGAGATTACATTACTCCTACATTTAGACCCATTTGAACAAGTACACTTTGCTATGGATGGAGTTATTGATCAAGATTTGCTAATAACATGTGGGCAACCTAAATCCCAGGTCAGAAGCAAATTTATTTAGTCAGAGTAGAAGAATAAGCCTCTAGCAATCTCATTTTTGCACACTTGCCCACCTCTGACTCGAACAGTCACTGCGACATATTGCTAAAAGCTACATGATTCAAAAAGCACTCCAGAACAGATTTCCAGCGCACTACACAAGAACCACCAGGCCCAGATGTCCTTGGTGAACAATCTGCAATTTGTATACGGTATTTATATCTCTGTAAAGAAAGTCACAAAAAGTTTATCAAAATCTTGCACCCTCAGATTTAACATTTTAACGTCATGAAAATGTTCACTAATGTATCCCAAGCCATCATGTTCACAGCAAGCAGCAGCATAATAAGAGATCTGATTACTGCGATATTGGCCTCTGCTACCACGCAAGTCTACACCCCGCACATCGACAAAGCGTTTTTTTTTTCTCCACTGTGTTCTGTGTTTATTCTGAACGGCCACAGAGGTCCTAGGGCCCTGTGTTTCATGCAGTATGAATACCAACTGAATGGCAGTTTTGAGAAATAAATCGTTTCTGATGTAACCACTGGGAGACGCAGACTTTGTAGAATACAAAATATTCGGAACATATGAAACAGCTTAAGGAAGCTGACTTATAATGCTACTACGGTACGGTCGTAGTTAAAAGTGCCGTTCTAATTCACACAACTGGCTTCAAACAGATGCAGACTACAGTTTTATTTTCAAAAAGCCTAGTGTAATTAAAGCCGATATAATAACCCAACATCTATTCCAAAACAAGGGGCCAGTTAATGGACGGGGACATACAAGAACTGAGCACAAACTATTGAATAAAATGGCGTATGAATGCTGGAAACATAAAATTCAACCTTGGCTTTTTTTGGTTAAAAAAAAAAAATTTATATTTATAAACAGGATACTTTCATGCCACTGAATCTTTGTGATAAGATTCACCAGACATTGTACCACTATTAAACATTAAACAAAAAAAAAGGATGAATATTGTAACTTGCTGTGGGGGGGGGGGGGGGGGGGGGGG
>JAOVYU010000022.1:8562945-8576930 GCA_025674565.1 Synodontis membranacea
GGTGATTTTAGCTTTCTTGTCACCTGTCTTAAAATGTAAGGGATACTGGAGCTTGGTTGGGGTGGTGGGACTGCTCGTGGAGGGCGCCGGAAAATTTCCCTTATTTTCAAATCCAAAACTTGACAGGTATGGTCTGTACACTCAACGGGTGTTTATTAGCAACACCTGTACACCTGCTCATCCATGCAATTATCCAATCATATGGTAGCAGCACAATGAATAAATTCCTCCAAGTACTCATCAAGAGTCTCGGTTAATGTTCATATCGAACATCAGAACGGGGGAAAAGCGTGATGTCCGTGACAGTGATTATGGCATGACGGTTGATGGTTTGAGTATTTCAGAAACTGCTGACCTCATGTGATTTTCGCACATAACAGTCGCTAAAGTTACACTGAATGGTGTGAAAAATTTTTAAAAAAGTGAGCAGCAGTTCTGTGGGCAGAAATGCCTTGTTGATGAGAAAGGTTAGAGAAGAATGGCCAGAATAGTTCAAGCTGACAGGAAGTCTACGCTAACTCAAATAACCACACTTTATGACCATACTGAACAGAAAAATATCTCTGAACCTTGAGGCAGATGGACTACAACTGCAGAAGACTCCTGTCAGCCATAACACGAATCTGAGGCTACAGCGGCCACAAGCTCAATGAAACTGGACGGTTGAATATTGATAAAACATTGCCTTTCCTAATGACCCTCGATTTGTGCTGCTGCAACAAACAGACTCGCAAGAATCCTACTCAGCATGGGTCTTAAATCATAGCCACAAAGGGATGGTGTGGCTGCAGTCTTTCGTTCCAACCAAGGTGCCATAGCTGATTCCATTAGTTTAATCAGATAATCCTGGTCTACAATCAACTGTTAAGTGTGTCTCCAATTTGGCCAGAATAAAAGCCACACTGGCCCTTTGCAGATAAAACTGAAAAAAAAGTTCTATACAGCATGAATTTCCTAATAAATTGGCCACTAAGCATGTATACAAACTGCTACCCAGGGTGTCCTGAAAGAGTAATAATAAGCACTTTCCAGGAATACATGACCCTTTATGTGTGTTCTTGTTTTCTTTAGACCCATGATTCCAAGATTGGAGGGTTTGAAGAAATGAAAAAAATTTTTTTTTTTTTTTTTTTTTTTTTTTTTGCATATCACATGATTTTCACAGAAAACCTTTTCTTCTTTCAAGCTAAACATTACACTCAAGAGGTCAGTCTCCACATGACTGTCAGTCACACACAATTGTCAAATAAATATGGTCAGATTATGTCGATTTTGCTTAGCCTAATAATCACACACTAAACGAGAAGTTTCAGATTACTTGCTTAGCTTTGCAGCTTTGTTTGCCAGATTCTCATGCTATGAAAACTGCCTACCTGTCTATCACCTGTACAGAGCTTCCTTAGCATCACGCCATATAAAGCCTTTGCACTTCAAGGCTCTTAAACCCAACAGTCTTGAGGTTAGATTTCAACCTGCATTGCCATAATCAACGAACTCTCTGCCTATAATATCAGCCCCACCAGCTTCAAGTGCAGCTCGAAGGTGGGTCTTCCACCTACCTGTAAGTCAGGGTGAGGGACCAGGGGGTCCAATAGCCACCAGATAGCTTAAAGCAACATGCCTTTTGATAATTCTTTTGCTTTATGCTCGGACTTGGGCACTACTATTATACGTAGATCGGTCTCCTCAGTGCTGTGCATCTGACATACTATACTTTTTTTTACAAGACCATATGGAAAATGTTAAATCGTTCTCCAACATTAAGGACCCTTCACTGCAGCCATTTATGTAAATGGCACTGGCTTCAACAATGCAGCAGTGAATCACCACCCCCTGCCCTTAGATGCATGATGGGAGCCAATTTTTCCTTACCAGTCACTAGGCAGCTTTCAAGGACTTAGGACCTCTCCTTGGTGCTGGAAGCATTATTGCAACAGCCTTTTGGACTGATAGAGGGTAATGATTAAAGACTACTGTCTTATGACCGCCCTGCTCCTGCAAAAGGCTTTTAAGGAATGACTATTTTTCCATAGCTAGACATTTCTAAGGAAATACTTTTACACGCTACGGTGGAACCATAACGCTGGATTAGGACTCTACAAGAGGGGTGTCAAATCTTATCCAGCAAGGGCCAGGATAGGCACATTCCAACCAAGCAAAAGCCACACCTGACTAAGTGTAAGACATGATCAACTGATTAAACAGGTGGAATCAGGTGTGGCTAACGTTTGAATGGAATGAAAACCTGCACCCACACCGGCCCTTTTGAGACAGGTTTGATACCCCTGGGTTACAGCCTTCCAAAGGCCTCAAGACTCAGTTCATCAGGGGCATAGTTGTGTCCTGGGCCTTTGAGCTAACATTTTCATTAGGACAGACCTGCTGTCCCAGTCAACGGTCAGTTGTTGCACCTACAGACAGGTAACTTGGGTATTTTGGCCTGGTCCCTCAGGCAGAATGTGTATCACTGAAACTTTTGCTCTGAATCACTGGCCAAAAGTATTGAGCAGTCACATGTTCTATCAATTAGATCATCTTGCATGCAAGTGAGTGCTGTGGTGGCCATGTGGGTTTCTGCCCATAGTCATATCACCCAAGTTTGTGTACCAGTCTACTGATGTGTAGCCTTCAGTGAGGGTGAGCCTCCCTCAGTGCATGATCTGTTTTATTTGGTCTGGCAGGTGGCCATCCTGCTCCCTTGTCTAAGCAAAGCTTGGCCCACTGAGTAGTGGATATCATCACCTTGGTGGGCTGGATGCTAAGTCCCTACTTTTACAAGATACTCTTATTTAGAGGTCTAAACTTTAGCATCCTGCCTCCCAGAGGTGTTAGTAGGTCAGTCATCTCTGAGCACCTTTCAGGGGAACAAGTAAAACAAATATAATATGCGAGTAATATAATATAATATACAAATATACAAATATAATATACAAATATAATATAAGAGTAAAACAAAAATAAATATGCATGCAACTGGTGGATAACTCCCAGGGTTCTTTTCTTTGGCTTGATGAGAAGGTTCTAGAGAATGATTGCTATATGATAGTGGTATTTATAGCACACACTGCATCATGACTTTCTTTCTTGGTATGCATGTACACGGGGAGGTAATACAGGTGCTCCACATCACCCTTGAACCACAGTTACACATATAAGTAGTGTTATCTTACAAAACAAATACTGTTCTCATCTCAGTATGAATATTTAACATATTTCAGTAATGTGGAGAGGCTAAATTGGAGTCAGTTAGCATCAGCTCCATCCAATCGATGTCCAAAGGAACAACTTTCTTACTTATTATTTTCTTATTCAGGTGTCAGGTGTTGTCATCTACCTCCTACAAATGTCTTGTTAAGTACGAAAAAAAAGAAAACACAAACACCATGAAGGAATAAAAATGCATGACGAATCCCTTAAACAATGTCAAGGGGCAGTTTTCATAAATAAAATTAAAGCTTGGCTGTTTGAGAATGAAAATCATAATACTGATTGTAGTGGACATCCATTAGCCTAACGCTTTATGAGATGGTTTCATCAGAGTTATTTTGCAATAAAATACACCGTATAAAGAGAAATATCCACTAATTAGTTATGTACCATGTTGCCAACAGTTGTTTTTGATGTACAAAAAAAAAAAAGAAATGATGAAAAGTCTTTTATTGAGACTTTTGAAGTTGCAGCCATAACAAATGCTACAAAATGAAATGTTCCTGAAATTCTTGATCTCAGGACTATATTTAAAGGTCAACAAATATAGGATAAATAAGCTTTGGCATAAGATATACTTTACAGATGGACATTTAGATACACTATACGGACAAAGGTTTGTGGACACCTGACCATAACAATCATATATGCTTTGTTAAACATCCCAGTTCAGATCTAGTCCCTTAGCTGTTATAATAAGCTCTATTTGTGTTATCGGTGCAAGAGGCGCGAGCATTCCCAGAGCGGATGGGGGGGGGATTCCTGGAGAGGACCGAGGTGCAGACTTGAGTCGGGGGGGTTCTAGTTTCCGGGATATTTTATTCCATTCACGGGCATCTGGAAGCCACTATTAATATGCGGGAGACTCCCGGAACTTCCGGGAGACTTGGGATGTCTGCACATGAGCGTTCGTAAGGTCAGGTACTGAGGAGGCCTCGGTTGCAGTTGGTGTTTAAGTTCATCCCAAAGGAGTTCAGTGTTGTTGAAGTCGGGGCTCTGTGTAGACCACTCAAGTTCTTTCATACCAACCTCAGGATACCATGTCTTCATTGAGCTCACCCCATTCTGCACAGGGACATTGTCATGCTGGATTGAGGTTTGGGCCTCATAGTCCCAGTGCTTCCGATTTTGTGGCAACAGTTTGGGGAAGGACCACATACTGGTGTCATGGTCAGGTGTCCACAATGGTCCATATAGTGCAAGTATGACTTCAGCATATACAGTCCCTTCCAAAAGTATTAAAATAGCATGATTTTGGTGAATTGTGAAGACATTTGGGTTTCAAATGATGATTATGAGAAGACATCTAAAATAATTTCAGCTTTCATTTCCTCATATTCATATACAAATGTGTTAAACAAATTGGAAAATGGCACCATTTGTTTGAACTCACCGATTGTCTTTGAAGCGGATAAAATGGGGGGGGGGGGCATTGCGCAAGCGTTGGGCATAGAAAATACAACAATTTGGAATGTCCTGAAACAGAAAGAAACCATTGGTTTACTAATAACCAGACATCAGACAGGTGTGCCAAGGTAAACAAGAGAAGTAAAGCGGTCAGTGACATCACCATCCTGCACACAGCGCTGGGTTAAAGGTATCACAATCCACCATTTAAAGATGATTTCAAGAGCAGAAACACAGATTCCATGCCACAAGATACAAACCGCTCATCAGCAGTATAAAATGAAAGGCCTGACTAAAATCTACAAAAAAGCCACAAAAGTTCTGGCACTACCAAGAGTGTGGGGAAAGAAAGGATCTGCTTACGAGTTCAACGGTCAACCAAACTAAAGGTACTGTTATAGCATAGGCTTGCATGGCTGCTTCTTGAACTGACTCACTTTATTGAAGAAGTGACTCATGATGACCGCAGCAGAATTAATTCAGAAGTCTACAGAAACAATTTCTGCCAAGTTACACAGAAACGCATCCAATCTAATTGATTATCATACAGCTAGACAACGACCTAAAACACTGCCAACTCAACAAAGGACTTCATCGGGAGAAAAAAGTGGAAGGTTCTAGACTGGCAAAGCAAATCACCAGACCTTAACCCCATTGAGCATGCATTTCACCTCCTCAAGAGGAGAGTAAAGGAAGAAATGCCCCAACACAAACGACAGCTGAAAGAAGCTGCAGTATGGAAAAGCACCACAAAAGAAGAATGCAACAGTTTGGTGATGTCAGTGGGTCGCCAGCTTGATGCAGTTAAATAAAAAGCAGGTGGTCTGCCACCAAAGGTGCCACGTTCTAAGTTTAACACATTTAGAAGTAAATATGAATAAATGAAAGCTGTCATCTGAAGCCATCATCTGAAACACAAATGTCTTCAATGCATAGCAAAAAAAAAAAAAAAAGAACTGGTCTTGCCGATCCAAAACATTTGGAGGGGACTGTACACGTGTACATTCATGCGCATACTTTGTCAAACAAAAACTCGAGTATAACTTGTACAGCAGTCATTTAATCCTCCTCAAATAAATTATTCTTGCTAAAAATTACTCTACTTACATTCATTTGTGATTAACAATCTAGATTTAATTAGACTCGAGCAGAGATCTGATAGCTTTCCCCTGGTATACACAAATGGTTAAACTGAATAACTTGTAATGCAGGGTGAGTGATTCCAGCCAGCTATGCCATCTCCATGACCTTCTTGATCCAGTCTACATACATTGATACACGGATAAAGATATTCGGTTGCCCCGGGTGCCCACAGCGACGCATAGGGATGATGACTCCCTCTAGGACCCAGCAGTCACTGTTCTGACATGCTAGAGGGCCTCCATAGTCTTTCTGGTTAAAGGAAAGTGAGAGTGTGTGTGTGTGAGAATGAGAGAGAGAGATATAGAGAGACACAACATATACATCACTTACTCATTTCACAATCAGTCACCAACTCTGAAAATGCAGAGCTGCAAAAAAACCATCCAGCATGTCAGATTCAGTGGAAATGAATGATGCAAGTTTCTATACAATAAGCTGAAAGTGTCCTCATTAAACAAAAATACTTTCACTGACACTTGATATAACATGCAGACTATCTCGGTTATAAGGTCAACAAAGACGACCCCTAGCCAGGAATGTTAATGGATCCTGTAATCTACACGACTCTACACATTGTTAATGGACTATCAATTATTGTGAGTATGATTTAAAGAAAAACACATCCTGCCTCCTACATGTATCAAACTGAATGTATGTTTTCTATATTTGATATAATAAAAGAGTACATCCCAAGTCATTGTTGTTAATTATTTGTCACATGAAACTGCCTAATAGTGTTCAAAACCACTTTTTTCCCCCTTGAATCCACTGCATTATTTACGCTGATATTTAACACAGGATCTGGTTTATACTTTTTCTGCACAGTGTTGTTATTCTCGCTGTCTGTCACGGCGCGCTCCCCTCTCTACCTGTTGCACGTGCCGGAGATGGTGCGCGTGCACGACTCAACACCTGTATCGCGTCAGCGCTAATGACGGATCGGACTATAAAAGACACTCGGACTTGCGCCTCCTTGATGAGGCTTTAGCGTCGCTTCTGTCAGAGAGTCCATGTACTTTGCTCCTGTGTGTGTCTTTGTTTTCTGTGTGGATTTTTCCCCGTTGGATTCCTGCTGTTATTTCTCTGTGTGGATTACTCCCCATTGGATTACTGTTTCGAGCGGGTTGCTCGTTTATATTGGACTTCCGTCCTGGATCTGATCTTTATTGGACAGTGTGATATCGCTAGCGGGACTAAGTATTCTTTGAACTGTTTTCTACACCGCACTTTTGCCGGCTCGTTTGGTTTCTGTTTGTTTCCCGTATCTTGAGATATACTTTCTACCCACGTTGCAGTTCCTTTTTTTTTCTCTGTTTATGATTCTGTATAATAAAGATCTTCTTGAGTTTCACGTGCTGTCGTAATTCCTGTATCGTGTGTCCCAACATTTCACACGCACAAGGAGCACATCGTGACAGAAAGCCTCATCCTTAAGATGGACGCAGCGGGATTACCGTGGCCGGCCGACGGTACTCTGCAGGTCATGCCCACCCTACTCCTCCAGGAAAAAGACTGTGAACCACCGGAACTCTATGACGGGATAAGCAAAGCTCCGGTTGACTTTATAATCATAGCTTTTCTGTTTAGAGAGAGCCTGGTGAAACATGGGCTGTCAGATCAGATCTGGGTGAGGTGCGTGGCACACTGGCTAACCAGGCCGGCTCGCCAGTATGCGGACCTCCTGCTCGAGATAGATCATCCGTCCACTCTGCACCCCATTGATATGCCCTAAATGAGCTTTATCAGGCCCTCAGGGGGAAACAGCCCTAAACTTTTTTTGGGGGGGCCTACGGGCACAAAGGCAGGCCAAGAGTGAAGGCTGCTGCGATGAGCAGGTCCCTGATACCAGTCCTGAGCTCCCTCTACAGGCGGAAATCGAGGACTGTATCATTGCTCTGCCGCCTGTTGATGAGGACGTTGCAATCGCTCTGCTGCCCGGTCCTGAGGACGTCATCGTCGCTTCACCGTCCGGCCCTGGGGACGTCGCCGTTGCTCCACCGCCCAGAACAGAGGACTTCATCGGTGCTCCACCACTCGGCCTAGAGGACATCGTCGCGCCGCCACCCGGCCTTGAGGACTTCGTCGATCTGCCTTTCAGCCAAGAGGACTTTGTCGTCGGTCGACCTTTCAGCCAAGAGGACTTCGTCGTCACCCTGCCTCCTGGGTTCGAGGACTTCATCATCGCTCTGCCTCCTGATTTTGCGGACGACAACGTTGCTCCTCCACTGGTCCGATTTGAGCCTGCTTGAGCCCCGGCTTCCCTGGTTGAGCTCGCTCAGACCTTGGTCTCCAGTTTGGTTCCTGGTCCTGCTCCTGTTTCCGGTCCTGATCCTGTTCCTGATCCTTTTCCTGGTTCTGATTCTGCTCCAGGTCCTGTTTCTGTGTCTGTTTCTGGTCCTGATCCAGTTTCTGTTCCTGTTTCTGTTCCTGCTCCTGTTCCTGTCCCTGTTCCGGGTCCTGTCCTGGTTTTACCTCCTGTTCCAGCTCCTGATGCTGTTCCTGTTCTGGGTCCTGTCCTGATTTTAACTCCTGTTCCTGCCCCTACTCCTGTTCCTGTCAATATCTTAGTCCCAGTTTCAGCCCCTGCCTCTACTCCACTCTCTGGTCCAGTCTCTGTCTTAGTTCCTGTTCCCATCCCTGTGCCAGTCCCTGTTTCTGTCCAGATTTCATTCCCTGAGTCAGTTCCTATCCCTATCTCTGTCCCTGTCTCTATCTCTGTCTATGTTCCTATTCCGGTTTCTGTCCCAGTCCCTGTCCCAGTTCCTCTCCCTGTCTCTGTTCTGGGACCCATTTCTGTCCCTGTCTCTGTCCTAGTCTCTGTGTCCGTGCCAGTTCCTGTCCCAATCTCTGTTTCCGCTCCAGTTCCTGTCCCAGGTTCAGTCCTGGAATCTGTTCCCGTTCTCGTTCCTATCTCTGTTCCTATCCCAGCCTCTGTTCCTGTCTCTGTTCCTGTCCCAGTCTCTGTCCCTGTTCCTGTCTCTGTCCCTGTTCCTGTTACCATCATGGCCACCGAACCCATCCAGATCCCCAAGCTGATAGCAGAACCTGCCTTGGACCTAGTTCCCGCTGCCAAGCCACGGCCCACAGGCCCAGGTCCGCCGGAGTCAGCCGCTGAATGGCGTTCCAGTAAGAGCTCTCTTGGAGGGGGGGTACTGTCACGGAATGCTCCCCTCTCTACCTGTTGCACGCGCCGGATATGGCACGCGTGCACGACTCAACACCTGTATCGCGTCAGCGCTAATGACGGATCGGACTATAAAAGACACTCGGACTTGCGCCTCCTTGATGAGGCTTTAGCGTCGCTTCTGTCAGAGAGTCCATGTACTTTGCTCCTGTGTGTGTCTTTGTTTTCTGTGTGGATTTTTCCCCGTTGGATTCCTGCTGTTATTTCTCTGTGTGGATTACTCCCCATTGGATTACTGTTTCAAGCGGGTTGCTCGTTTATATTGGACTTCCGTCCTGGATCTGATTTTCATTGGACAGTGTGATATCGCTAGCGGGACTAAGTATTCTTTGAACTGTTTTCTACGCCGCACTTTTGCCGACTCGTTTGGTTTCTGTTTGTTTCCCGTATATTGAGATATACTTTCTACCCACGTTGCAGTTCCTTTTTTTTCTCTGTTTATGATTCAGTATAATAATGATCTTCTTGAATTTCACGAGCAGCCGTAATTCCTGCATTGTGCGTCCCAACATTTCACACACACAAGGAACACATCGTGACACTGTCACACTTGTGTTATGGTATAATTTTTTTATCGTTCACTGCCTCTCTGTGTGCTCTCATATCGGCAGCGAGCGTTTCAAGCTCAAAATTACGCTCCACATTCTGATTATAATATATTACAAATCAAAAGAAACCTATTTAGATGGATTACAAAACTTACCTCGCAAGCCCCGACGCCACCATAAAAAGACGTAGTGCACATTTCGTTCTGCTTCACGCGCCCTTTGAAGTATTTGTTACATTCGCTGTTGCTCTGCACGTCCATCTGAGCAACATTCAGCACTGTTTCATCCCCCGTTCCTAAAATACATATAGACAAAAAGAAAGAGAGTCAACATCATAATTAAAAGATTGCAGGTAAAAAAATATATTTAGTTAAAAATGTAGGGTAGATCTGGAAAGACCGCATGGTGTTACACCTTTGGTCTCCCCCCAACCAGCAATCTCACAGGTGGTTCCTTCTGGAACAATGTAGTGCTCAGGGGGAAGACATATTTGTGACACACGCTCATTAATCTCTGCAGGACTGAGAGAACAAACAGAGAAAGAAATGGAGAGGCATGTGAGCGAAAGATGTACAGGATTAGTTTGAATATTAGGTGTGAAAAATCATAAACCTGAACAGTACGTTTCTAGCTGTAGCAGGACTAGATGTGACTCTGATGGCCCGCAAACTATTTTGTTCAGAGCAATGGACTGTGTGCCGGGTTCTCCTTCCTTCGGGTCCCGGAACACGGTGCCCATGATTGCAGAATACCCTGTGAGGTCCACATAACTGCTAACGCACACACATATGCACACAAATATGCAAAGTCAGTAATAATCAGTGTGCTAAATACAGGTTAGATATGTTGTGTTTCTAGAAAATATTGGCAGACACTCACCATGAGGAGAAGCACTGCTTAGTGCTGATCACCCATTTTGAGTCCACAAGTGATCCGCCACAAAAATGCTTACCTTTCCTGTCCAGAGAGAGAAAGAGAGAAAGAGAGAAAGAGAGAGAGAGAGAGAGAGAGAGAGAGAGAGAAAGTTGTCATTGAAACTGCTTATGTAAAAGGAACAAGGAGAGAAAAGGTGACGAGGGGTTGGGCTGGACTGAATGAGGAAAGTAACAGACCTGTCTCTAAGGCTGACTGTCCATGGAGAATTTCCTGGTGTGCCACCAACAATCCTCAGCTTGCTTCTTGGCATACGGTCATCACGCTTCCCGCATTCATTAAAAACTACACCCTCTGTCCGTATGTACACAAACACCACAACATACACACAAAATCATCCACTGGGAATGTTTCTTTTTTTTTGTTTGTTTGGGTTTTTTTTTTTTACAAATATACACACGACATCATAAACGACAGAGCATCAGTGACTTACCTGGTGGCATTATAATAGGTGGATCCTCCCCTGCTGCATAAAAACAGAAGGACATGAATTAGTAACATTTTGAACACTAAACTTGAATATGAGACATTTTATGTCTGAAGCATGTAGTTACTCTCCTGCTAATTCTGAACCATGATTGATCAGACCACAGCTGATCAACATCACTGTCAAATGGAAAACCATATGTCCTGAGCCAGAACACAAAATACTACTACATTTTACAGAGCTCAATATAGTTAGTACTTATATAATGAAAACCTGTTCTTGTCTGATCATTTTTAATATCCTAATATAAAAACAAGCCCATTAAGTAAGTATGATTTCCCTGTATTGGGTTAATACTTGTGTCTGGTCAGCATTTTTAGTTCATTCTCACTGGGATTGACCTTTTTTTAAATAGAGAAAAACATGTTGAACTTAACCGATGGCAAATGCTAGCTGATCGACTTTGTGATGATGAAAAGATGAAGCATTGTTAGATTACTGAATTACTGCGTTAAGACGCACGTCTATACAGCACGTGCATAGGTATTATTTCACCAGATCCTACGCAAGTCTCTGTGGTATTACCACGTGTCCAGAAATGTCAGTGTACAGGCTATAATGATTCTGGCTACCCAGAGCCTCTACTTTGACAGGGATCTCAAGAGGCCTGGGCTAAAAAAACTAAAAAAAGTTTTCAAGAAATGAAAGCTAGCTGGTCCACAGCGACCACACAGGAGATTTTTCTAACTGTCTGTATTTGATGACTTTTCTATACACTTGGAATAGCTACTAGTTGTATTATATTTATTATATTATCACACAGGGAGTCCCAAAAGTCTGGATCCATAAGTGGTAATGTGTCAGATTTGTCAATGTATCAGAAATGATTCCCTCTTAAATTTCATATAAGGATAAATGCCCATGGATCCACACTTTTGGGACATCCTGTTTAATATTAATAATAATAATAATAATAATAATGATGATAATAACAATATGTTCTTAATCCCAAAGCAGCCTGACATGATTAGATTAAGCATTTAATTGGACTGAATTTAACTGATGCTGGTTTAATAGACTCCGGTTAAGATGTGGGGAAAAAGGTCACATTATGAGACTAATCTGCTCAAAAATGAGTAAAAGTCAAAAAGTTTTTTTTTTTTTTTTTTTTTTTTTTTACCACACTGCTTGATTGCACAGTAATCAAATTCCGTTTTGGGGTCGGCAGTGTAGCACCAGGGTCCATGCAGATCTCCGTCTGGGTTCCGGCAGTAGTTCTCTGTCAGGTTGGCCTCTGGGTGTGTATTTGGGTTAATCCTGCATCCATACAATACAATCCACTTAGACAAAAGCAGCAAGAAGTCATTACCTCAAGTCATTACCTTGCTTCAATGGGAGCAGAATCTTTAGACCTTTCAGACTTAATGCATACAGATCATTAGAGCATTTAGACTCACTGCACCGACTTGACTTTTACAATTAAATTTGCCTGATGAAAAATGTTTAATGACTGCTGCCTCTTCGGACATCTATACATTTCAATTCTGCATTGTATTCTGCATAAATACAGATAAGATGAAATAAACAAAATCTACATAATGATCTCAATACACTCAGCACATCACTGGGACTTGATTTATATTAATCAAGTCAGAATTTTTTGAACATGATCCAGTGGCTTTTAAAACTGCATTATATAATTATGCATTTTATTATTGTTTCCTTACATAGTCTGATGTGAGGATCTGATGAGCATCTGTATATGCGTATCTAATATATTAACCATGTTCCTGCTGCATAGTGTATTTTTACAGAAAAAAGAAACATTAATAGTGATAAATATCTCTTAACCCGTTGTCTCCAGTGAAGCAACGTGCACAAGTCTGTGTCTGTCACATCGCGAGCGTCATGCGTTTTTTGCTTTTCTCTCCTCAGCCCTTAGTGTCTGTTGACCTCTGCCTTTACTCCGTTACCCATCATGGTCCGCAGCGACCCCCCCCCCCCAAGCGTAAGCGTCGTAGTCGCCTCAGCTGTGCTAGATTTGCGCATAATCATGGAGACTATTCAAATTCAGTTATTGCCAAGCCTTGTTTTCTTGTGTCAGTATTCCCAGTGTTTGACTTTGTTCTTGTTTTCCGAATTTAGCCTAGTATGCTCTTGTTTGTGTTTGCCTGTGTTTTTGGACTTATGCCTGCCTGACCTTGCTCTCGTCTCTGGTTTCAGTTTTGTTTGCCTCGTTATTTAAGAAACTGTTTGGGATTTTTTTTGAAATCCTGCACACACACCCCGCCATACGTGACAGTATCTGCGTACAAACAAAAATGCTTACTATAATGTTTACATATTATAATGTTTGTTCTATTCACATGTCTGTTTTGGAATCTCATGAATTCGAGACAGGGTTAATAATGAAAAAAAAAATTTTTCTATATCATAACAAATATACGTATATGTATTAAACATTATGTGTAATGTACTGTACATAATAATTTGGCATTTTCCCAGTGTAATCAGTACTTATAGGAACCGAACTCGGTACTTTTCAGGGTACTGGGTGAATTACGCCAGTACTACTGAGTACCAATTCAACTGAAATCAGCCCGTGCCAAATTTCGGTATCCGAGAGCTCACATGGGTGAGAGAGTTAAAATATACATTAGAGACAGAAAGAGCAAGACCATGTGACGTCACACCTGCAGCATGTTGAAGCCTCAACACATAGTAAGGACAGCTTGCTAAACATTGCAGAAACGGAGAAGTCTGGACTTAATTAGATTTTTTTTTTTTTTTTGGTTATTATAGAGAGAGTAGAGTACTGAAAAAATGCACTGTTGGGTACTGGTACTGAATTCCAGGTACTGGTACTACAGAACCCAACCCTAGTTATCAGGAAAGCCTGCTCTAGAGACAGTGCCGCCTCTGTAAGAGGTTAGTATGCTTGTTTACGTTTTTGCTCCAAGTGGCCGTTTAATTTGGTCATGGTGAATGAGTGTGTTAATGGTTTTGCATTGTTGGTCTTACTTAGTTTTATGTGGTGTGTTTACACTCCAGTTCTGACAGAGGATGCCCTTCCGTGTTTTGCGGACAGTACCTCTGTAGTTTTTTCCATTTCCATTATAGCAATCTGGGAAAAAAA
>JAOVYU010000022.1:8611024-8635054 GCA_025674565.1 Synodontis membranacea
AGAGAGAGAGAGAGAGAGAGAGAGAGAGAGAGAGAGAGAGAGAGAGAGAGAGAGAGAGAGAGAGAGAGAGAGAAATATAGAGAGAGAGAAAGAAAAAGAGTGAGAAAAGTGAGAGAGACCCACAAAAAAAAAAAAAATCTCCATCTCCAGTGCTGAACAAATGCCCATCATGGAGCATTATGTTTTATTGCATAAATGATTCCAAAGCTGTTTACGGAAAACACACTACAGTTAGCATTCCCAGAAATCATAAAATCATCAAAACAACTGAAGGAAAAAAAAAAAAAACACAAAAATGGAAATCAGGGGAAGTGAAAAGTTTCTTTTCACGCATCCCATACAAACAATATAAAGCGGTTAAAGTGCTTCAGAATCATCATCATGAGAGAGAAGAGGCGAGAGCGAAAGAAAAATAATGGTCACCATTATTTTCAACGTAACACAGTAACACAATAAAACCCACAGCTTTCACCTTTCTGACCTTTTTTTTTTTTTTTTTTTTTTTTTTTTGGCAAGGGGTTTTTCTTTTCAACCCTGCGGGAAAGAAAAATCCCCTCTGTACAGAACAGCATGAGGACAGGAAGAAAGGAGGGGTGGAGGAGTATGATAAAGGGGGGAGCAGGGGAGGAGGGGACGACAGAAGAATATCTCCATACTTTTTTTTTTTGTCCCACCCAAATGTCTATGGACAGGAAGAGAAATCCACGGAGTCCAAGTGTGGGCCGGCTGCTAGAGGTCACCTGGTTGGGGTCGGTTTAGGAGGGTTAAGAGTAGAGAAGGGAGCCGGGAGGAGTCACCTGAGGGGGAGGGAAAGACAGACTCAAGGCTGTCTAAGTGTTTTTAAATACTTACACTGGACTTGCAGGATCTGATCACTGAGGTTGGCCCTGATGTGGTTCTCGCTGTATGTGGGCAGCACCAAACCCAGACTGCAGAACAGAGAACACAACGCTCACGACTTTTAACTCGAAATAAATACGTAGCATATAATGACTGGAATGCTTATGTTTTAGTCCGTTACTGTTTGCACTTTTACGTACGGTTGCGTTCAGACGTTTCCACGGCAGAATCAATGTACAACACAGATCGTTAAAAAAAAAAAAAAAAAAAAAAAAAAAAAAAAAAGAATATTGTACACAAGTTTGAATTTATTTTGGGTTTTTTTTTTTAAATCAACACGGGGTCAAAAATATACATACAGAAGTTCACAGAGAATCCCTGAAAGCCCAATGGTGCCATTTGTGCCCATGATGTCATACATGTCCGTGTATGTGAGCGTCTGACCACAACTGTATGTTTGCAACAGGTTTGATTTAAAAGAAATAAATAAATCAAAAATTTAAACGCTGCCTTTGGAAAAGCATATATCCCTCACAACACACACTTTTCCTCTTCGTCATCTTGTGCGTCATGCTTTTCATCAAATTCAGCAGAAGTTAGTATGGTACGCAGAAGGAAAAAGTCAAACGGTTACCTCCTGAGTTAATCTACACAAAAGCAAGTTATTTTTCTCATTCGTCTTCCTTAACCGCTTTATCCTGCTGTTTTCAGTTCATTGTCCAGAAACCGTGTTGTGAAACGAACAAGCCAAGGTGTCCTTGTATAAGCAGGCTGACAGGATGACGATGATGAGGAGGAGGACGATGTGGTTATCGATCAATCCAGTTAGATAAAAGCGTGCTTGTCCTTACCTGTAGTCTGTGCCTTCTACTGGTGTCCATATGTAAGTCCTCGTGACCTGGTCAATGTAACGCTGTAGAAAAGAAACCAAAGACGTGTCACAAGCTCTCATACAGGACCACGCGGATTAGGGATGGCACGATGCCACCTTTTCTTTTCTGATACCGGTACTGAAGCCTTGAGTATCAGCCGACATCGATACCCATCCCATATCGTTTTCTTTAAGAAGTACCACGCTTTGTGGATTTCTAGTTTCATCTGAAGCTCTTCACAGTTAAACCGTTTTCACATGAGAGTCAAACATAATAAAACATAATGTATACATTTTATAAGAATCAGTCCTAACAAAAGAAAAAAAAAAAAACAGCCAAGTCCCTTTACATGTAAACGTTTCCAATGAAAATTATTTAAAGGATTTCTAATAAAAGGATATTTCTTTTCCAAATCCGATTCTTTGTTTTTTGTTATAGGATTTGATATCTGATATGTTTTCTCCACTTGTATTGGCCTCATACTAGGTATCGGATTGTTGCCCTGTGCTTACAGTAGAACATTTCACTGACCAAAGCTCACGTCTCTCCTTCCTTACGTACCAGACTAACAGTTTCCTTCTAAACTAGTGTCCCCCCCCCCCCATGTACTCATTCCCTGGCTGACTACTAATAGCAAATACTAACAGCAAAGTCATCACCTCGTAACCATCGAGCCTATAAAAAGGACCTGTGTCTCTGTACTACTGTATGTCTCAGTTACCTCCTTTCCAATACTTGACTTGCCCAGGAAGTAGAAGATGAGGATTCGATGTGCTAAAAAGCACTCAAAAAACTTTTACACTCCTTGCAAATGACTGCATTAAATTACAAGAGACAAATCTGCACCATCACAGAGAGGATGCCAGGTAAGAACTTTAGCATTGATTTATTGATTTTCGGCACCACCTTAGTGCAATTAACTTTTAAAAAAATCGGTCTTTCGGAAAAAAAAGTTGTTTTTTTTTCAACCCTTTCAAATGATTTAATCTGCTGATTTCAGGGCACAACCATGAGTTGTTTGTGTTGCCGAGCCATGAACTAACTGCCGCATAATGCAGACCGCAATGTGGGAAGCGTGTGTCGCAATCTATTGAGGAACTGGTGTCTGTTAACCTCAGCAGTGCAGCTGTGAAGTGGGAAAATGACAAAACTGCACGGCCCACAAAGAAAAGAAGGCGAGCTCCTCAGTGATGTGAGCAAATCAGAGCAGCAGAAGGTCACGTAACGGGGGGGGGGCTTTTATTTATTCTATACGTCATACATCAGGCCACAGTCACAGTGTGATGATGTTGGTAGCACTTGTCTAGGGAAACTCTGCTAGTTTGAAGGAACGTGCCCCCCCCCCCATTAAGCTTCATTTTTTTTTTAATAGATTTACTTGCATTTGACTTTTTACAATTCGGCACTGACGATGGAATTATTTGAAACAGAAGTGGGTGTGTCTAGTGGAACGTGTCAGTTCGGAGTATGCATCGGTGACATACCTTGTCGACAGACTTAACCAATGTCTTGATTTTCCTCTGACCTGGCTTCCCGTCAATCATCTGGCGGCGGATCTGAGACACAATGAAACAGCAGGTTTTTAAAAAAGAATTTATTTTATATTCATATCGTAGAAAATCGGGGGTGGGGGGTGGGGGGGACGACTAAAAAAGAAGAACATCGTCTCTATCATTTCTTCGACACAGTATGGATGTTGCTAGTACGCCGCGTGCATGTTTACCTCCTCCTTGTTGTTGTCTTCCAGCTCTGCATCCAGGAAGTCAAGTGTAACTGGTTCTCTGAAGTTAATGATCTGAAAAGTAGACATGAAGTTCCCTATTAAAAAAAAAGTACTGGAAATCTTTAAAGGAGCAACTCATGTCTATTTCCAACACCACGCAGCATTAAGATACTTCTCTGTTTTTTTCTCCTTCTTACCTTAGGTTGCAAGTTTGGATGCAGCAGGACGTAGCCATTGGGGTCTATGGCAAAGGTGTAACCATTGGCGCCAAGCTGTATAAACAGAAAACAAAATGTATTCACAGTTTAAAGCACTGTATATGTGTGTGCGTGCGTGTCTGTGTGTGTGTGTGTGTGTGTGTGAGAGAGAGAGAGAGAGAGAGAGAGAGAGAGAGAGAGAGAGAGAGAGAGAGAGAGAGGTTCCTCTTACTTTATACCGTGGCGTGAGCTGCTTAATTTCACTAAGTGCAACATCTACACCCATGACTCCCAGAATAAGCTGATTCTGCAAAACACAATAAGAGCAAGATAGAAATGGAGAGATGAAACTAGAATACGTTTGGCCACAAGGTGGCAGAATCACTATATGAAATAATTCATGCACCAAAAAAAAAGAAGAAGAAGAAGAAGAAGAAGAAGAAGAAGAAAAAAAAAAAAAAAAGAGGCAGGACTGGGGTACCATGTCTCAAATGTCCTTCGCCTTCAATGTCACACTACAATCAACAACACTCTTAGCTTTTCACATGAAAAGATTCATATTTGATGATAATAACTGATATTGTGGGCTGAGATGAGAGACAAAGCTGAACATGTTAAAAAAAAAACAATAACAAGAGAATCATAATGAACCTTGCCACCATAACCATAAATAAATCATAAATTGCCTTGCTCTTCATTTTTCATACTATACATACATATAAAATAAAATGGCGTATGAATACATATTAAAAATGGTAATTAGTGAAAAGTGTCTTTTTTTTCTTCTTCTCATTCTGAGTGATTGATGATAGTATCAAGAAATAACCTTTGAGGCCCCATCAGTAGTAAGATTGAAGACCGGCACCGTCCCAGTAATGACCAAACCCAGGCCCTAGGAGGAAAAAAAAAAAAGAATACAAGAGATACGTCTCACTCTCGAAACCACGCGAACAACGCGAAAGACAAATGCTGAGACAGACGGAACGGAAATGGATCTTTCACAAATCGAGCATATTTACTTTTCACAGCGCATTGACTACATACACAAACAAATCACAAGGGGTCTAATGGGAGTTAATACATAAAGCAGGCAACAGCGAGTGGAAAGATGCTCATAATCATACGGAGCGGGAAAGTATGTGGCGGTAAAAGAGACCGCCGACGAGAGGTGAAAACAGAAGTCAGCCTATTACCGCTCGAGAAAAAGAAAACAACAAAAGGAGCGGCGTGGAAATTGGACACATAGATGCAGATGCTCCATTATAATTAGAGTACAAGCAGAAAGGTTTATATATTGTGTGAGAAAAAAACAACAACAAAAAAAAAAACAATGTTGTTGGAATGAAGCGCTTGTGGAACACAGACACAGGACAATACAAAGATAACTCCAAACGCGGCCGCTCGTGTAGGAGTGCAACTAGTAGAAATATAGTCCGTATCTGATTCGCTTCTTTCCCCCAAAGGTAATGCTCCCCACCCTGCAAACCCCTGATAAGCAGGTTTCGTCCGTTCTGTTTCCCACTGATTCACTTCCTCCCATCATGCTACATTCTAGTACAGATGTAAAGAATGACGTAAATCCGTTTTTTTTTCCCTAGCTAATGCAACCGCATGTTGTACAAAAGGCGACGGCTGCTGAATGAGTTCAGGCATTTCGGCCCTGATAAAACGTCTGTGAGATATCGAATGAGATTTTTTTTTTTTTTTTTGCACATTTCTCTGTGCACTTTTTTTTTCCCGCTCATTTTTGAGGAACATTTCTAAACAGACAGCAATCAAACGTCAATTGTCATAACACAAGTACTCTAATAACAACAACAAAAAAAATGAAATAAAATAAAGGGAACAGTGATATCACCAGTGAATTTTTTTTCAGTGTCCAAAAAAGTCTTTTTTTTTTTGTTACAGTACACTGACAGTATTTCAGCAGCCTTGTACTGTAGTAGTGTATTGTTTCCTTAAACGTGTCTTCGTTGCACTTGAGTCGTGTACAGATCGCACAGCGTTTCCTCGGGAATGGAAGCTACGCTACACTCCAGGCTGGCGGGAAACTGTGAGATACGTTTTTCGGCTTTAATACCTGGCCGGAGTGATTCGATCATTCTAGCTTAGGAGTCAGTGGTACCTTTCCACTTCTGTGCTCCTTTTTCTTTTATCAAGTTTTCAGCAATATGATGTTCTATAATGGACTATTCAGGCAGCTCGAGTAACAGTGTAATCGTGATGCTGCTGATCTTTCTCACCAGAGCATCCTGGTACACGTTGGTCCACTGAACTTGCTTAGCCCGGTTGCCTGCTAACACCATTGGCCTTCCCAGAACGTCTAGATACTCCTGATGAGAGAGATACGCGAAAAGAAATGAGTTAGATGCGTAGACGGGATTTAGAAATACCCATAGCATAGCGGCGGTGATAATACTACTACTACTAATAATAATAACAACAATAATAATAGTAATAATAATAATAATAAAAACAATAATAACAATAATAATAACACTAATAATAGTAATAATAACAATAATAATAGTAATAAATAATAATAATAATGATAATAATAAAAACAATAATAACAATAATAATAATAACACTAATAATAACAATAATAATAGTGATAAATAATAATAATGATAATAATAATAATAATAATAATAATAATAATTATAATAAGGAAGTCTGGTAAATAAGGTCCTTGTGACAAAACTGCAGGAGTAACACATAAACTGAATAGTACATTATAAGCAAAGATGAATTTTTTAATCCCACATTAAAACACACGTAAAACATTGTCAGTGATTCAGGGTCAGAAAAAATCAACAAGCAAACACTGGTTGCTGTGAGTATCATTTGTTCGGCTGTATATACTCTACGCCTTACACCTTTATAAAAACACTGTTATTGTCCCAACGAGGATTCAGGTGCCCAACAGGTTGTAGAGAAATACGGGCCTACGCTGACGCTTTCTCAGTCATGATGCCACATAATGATATGGAGGCCAAGACTTTTATGTTTGCACTAGTGTTTTCACACCTGGCCAACCGTTCAGTTCCGTTGATTCTGGGCTTGTCTAGAGCGAAGGGCTCATTATCTCATGTTTGCCTTCACACAGAAGAATTCCTTCTGAACCATGGAGAGATTGCGCAATTCAAAAGTACGTCATGCAGGTTGTAGGCACTGGGTTCGCATGTTTGCAGGTTTTTTTTATTGCTTTCCTGTGGTACTATCCCTTGTCTGTCTGAATGCA
This sequence comes from Synodontis membranacea, assembly GCA_025674565.1. NCBI lineage: Eukaryota > Metazoa > Chordata > Actinopteri > Siluriformes > Mochokidae > Synodontis > Synodontis membranacea. The sequence continues at coordinate 8,617,901 of JAOVYU010000022.1, forward strand.
GGAATACCTACAATTTAAGAGCTGCTATCTTATCTGTGAACATCTGGTTTGATATATCAATAAGGTACAACCCCTCTGGTGACCATAACTACGCTTTCTCCACCAAAATTTAAACCTGAGACAGTAAATAACACAGTAAATTACATTGAAAACTCAACCAGGATTTAAAAAAAAAAAAAAAAAAAAAAATCAGCGTTCACACCTCACTACACATATAAAACGGCCTCGTGTGAAAGCAACCTAAATGTACCAGTTTGATTGGCTTACCACCATTATTTGAAGCAGCAGTGAGAGATTCACTGACCCTAAAGGCAGGAAGCGGTGCCATGTGCACATTAAAAGCCTCAGAAATAGCTCTTATTCCACTTTATATATTCTTATTCATCGTCGGAACACGGAGGTGCTGACAAGCGTGACCTAATCTATTATTAGCTCACTAAAACACTGTTTAATGCCCCACAGGGAGGTCTTTCATCAGACAGGATGACAGGTAGACTATCAGACATTATCGTGCGGCAGACAGACACAGGAAATAATCGTTCTCTCTCTCTCTCTCTCTCTCATTTGGAGATATTAAAAAAAAAAAAAGACGAAAAAAAACAACATGAGAGACAGACGAAGGGAGCTGTGACACTGACAGCTACGGTTTAAGATGATAAAAGTTTGGCGTTTTAAACGTCAACGTGATTTCAACCACATAACTTTATGTAGAGTGTTGGGAAAATAAGAACGTGTTGAATGAGAAAATTCCACCTGAGAGTTGTCTATACAGCTATATATCTAATATGGTATGTCCTAAAATCAGCAGAAACATCACAAGAGCACATCAACCTTAATGACGGAGACTGCACTGGGATATCTGCACTAACCTGGAAATAAATAAATAAATAAATAAATACATAAATAAATACATAAATAAATAAATAAATAAATAGTACATCCACCTTTTAACCTACTTTCTCCAATTTTCACTTGGGTAGTTGTTGAATTGTCATTTTTTCTTTCTTTTTTCTTTCTTTTTTTTTTAAACATTTTAAATCTTGTACCATATTTCAAGGAAATACATTTGGTGATGGGTTTATCCCGCTAGAGCACATTGTTTAAATATCGCATTATACCGCTAAATTCATAATTTTCTCTGAAAATGTGAGGAAACTGTTGAGACAGTTCTTTCAACTGTAACAGTTTCGACAATTTGCTATGCCATTACGCAACATGGGGCTTTATAGTCTGCCGAAGCCCTACAACATAACCCCGTGATGTCAGGCTAAACCACAGCCCCCTCCAAAAGTATTGGGACAGCTAGGCCAATGACATTTGAAGACATTTGTGTGCGAGATCAAGGCTGAAGGGAGAAACCCTGCGAAACAGACAACAGCTTAAAGGATGCAGTGCTAAAAGCCTGGCAAGGCAATAACCAGTGAAGAAGCAAGAAACCTGGTGGAGATGCAAATACCAGGGAATAAAAGCTGAAACTCAGATCTCTCTTCTCATATTCATCTGTTGATCTCACATGCTGTACAAATGTCTTCGGTTAACAGCAAAAACAGATTAATTGGTCTTCCTGTTCCAATACTTTTGTTTAAGGACAAAATTCACTGCAAGGGTGTTAGTACGCAAATTAAAAAAGATACGATCCAAAAGCTTATTGCTAAGGCATGATGTGAGAACTAAGCTGTGGCGACTTGTCCATATAGGCTTTTACTAAATTTTAAACAAATACTTTATTATGCTTTACAGGCTCTTATTAAAAATATTAAACAAATACAGTACATATTAAAACACCAATTGTTTGAGTGCTCAGCGATTTATAAATCTTGCTATCTGACAGATATGAGCAGATATTGCGTTTTTCCACATTTCTAGATGGTGTGCAACGGGCAGCACACTCACTGCCCCACGTAGTGCCATGGAGGGATTCATTGCCCCTAGTGGTCAAAAATGGGAACTGCAACAAACGTTGATAGCGTTTAATCCCGTTACCCCAATTGGCCTGTGAAAGGTTCACATTTTCACACCTAACTGTGCTACAGTTTAAAAATACTCCACTACTGCACAAAGATACTGGTTGAGAGCATATAATCAAAATGGAGTGAAAGTACAGACAAAGTGTGTATGATGTGTAAAACACATCCTACTGTAAGACATACTGTAAGGTTGGGAGATGTAAACAGGGATCATAAAATAAATAATGTCTGTACGTTTTATAAATTACGGGTGCAGCACAGACTCCTCGTTTCTTACACAAAGGTAGAGAAACAGAAAGAAACGGGGGGAAAAAAGTGTGTCACCGTTTTCCAGTGCCTGAATTTTTCCGTGTGGTTTTAGAGATGAAGTTGGGCTGCAGATTTTGCTCAGACCTTGCCGCCCTGGTTAATGTTAACGGGAACACGCTTGCTGTATTTAAAAAAAAAAAAAAAAAAAAAAGTTGCATCTAAAACTGCTCAAAGCGAGCTGCTGAACTATATGCTGTCAGCTCGCAGCTGCCTATTACAGGGGAAACTCGAAAAATTCGCTAAATAGTAGCCTATAGCATAGGTCAAGTGTGATAGCCTCTCAATTTAATTTAGTTTGAGGCTCTCTCGTTATTAATGTCGTCCTGCCTAACCAAAATCTACGGGCATGGGCCAATGCTGTGAATAAGCGTGTTCGTGCTTCAGGATCCACTATAATTAGAAGTACAAGATAGTGTAGACACAGCCCCAAATGTAATTCAGAAGAGTTTTTCAGTAGTCAGTGTGTGGTTGGAGGTTTGGGGAAATCCTTTATGTTCACCTTCCTCTTAGGATGTCTCTACTTCGAACGCTGGCTTCCCAACATGTCATTTATCGTAGCCTGACCTTCTTTTGCATCTTAAGCTCACGCGCCATGTTGACTCATCCGTCATGATGTATGAGTGTGCCTCAAATTTGACCCCCGCGCGTGGCTCTAACGTTGAATTCATATTCAATTCAAGCCTTCCGGCGATGTAAGAACATACTATTTTACCGTACTATTTTTTTCCCCACTTCTGTCTGCTCATCAACGTTACTTCTTTCATTTTTTTAAACAAAACGTGACTTTAATACGAGGCTGCCCGGGATGGAGATGAAATGCAGCCAAGCGTAATTGAGCTCCTGTTTGCCTGCAGTGGAGTAAGTCTGTGGGTTCAGAAGTAAAATAATCAGTGTAATGTACACAGAGTAGATCACTGTCCTGCCACAGGCTCATACTGAAGGAGTCGCTATAATTACGTGTTCGAATGAAGTACCTTGCCCTGCATAATAAACTTGCAGTACGGAGTAAATTACATTACAAAGACGGAGGAGGAAAAAGAGACAGAGAGAGAGACAGAGAGAGAGAGAGAGAGAGAGAACAGAGGCGAGAAGAAGAGAAGAAAACCAGACGTCGGCGGTGACTTAACCCTTCGGCTGATATCTTTCGAAGCCCAGTAGTGAACGTGTCATTGGCACTAGCTCTGTGGCTGCTGATGTGTGTAGGCCACCAAAGTAACCGAATGTGACAGTAGAACAGGCAGTCTTAGGGTGCACAGGTGTGGTTCTCCCACACACACACGCACACACGCACGCACGCACGAACGCACGCACACACACACACACCCTGTCAGGCTCACACCTGCCTCAGCTAGGCTATTAGAATAAGTGGCAGGTCTCTGAATAAAATTACACTCAGTCTAATGAAACAGCTGACAGTCTATTCAGGACGCTGATTAATGCGCCTGAGGGGAGGTTAGTTCGGTCGGGGGGGAGGAGAAGAGGGAAACGGAGTGTACGTTGCAACATATGGAAGATGGGGAAAGATAGTGTAAGGGGCTGTAGGCGGGAGAAGGAACAGAACGAGTACGAGTTTGTTTTGAGTGAGTGTGAGAGAGAGAGAGAGAGAGAGAGAGAGAATGAGAGAGAGAGAGAGAGAGAGAGAGAGAGAGAACCATAGTGGCTAGTGGGTGCTACTCAATAAGGAATGAGATAACATTATGCCTTCAGGTTTAAAGGTTGTATATGTCACCCTCAGTTAGACTGGATTTGGAGCTAAAATGCTTTAAATCACTGGGACCTCAAAGACTATGTAATATCAATCCCCGATACTGTATATTCAAAGACGCTCATTAAATCACCGCATCACACTAGCTCGTAAATCGTGATGACGGGGTCTGAACTGGGATAGGCTAATATCTTCTCTCAGCAAGTTGAGCTCACCAAACGGTTCAGCCACACAAACAAGCAAAAAAAAAAAAAAAAAACTGTAAGGGCCAACCTGTGTGTTGATTCTGATTGCTCCGATGGATGGGATCTCGAAGTAGTATCCTGTTGAATAGAAAAACAAACGAACAAAAAACAATAAGAGGCAATTAATGGACAAAATCAAATTAGGGATGCATCAGTTCCGATACTGGTATAAGGTACTGGTATGACCCTGGAAAACAATGGTCTGATACGAACATCCAGTACATGAGTGGCCTAGTGAAGCCTTTTACACTGATGAACAGACAACACAGCATATATATCTATATTTTACAATTAATTATTAAAGCAATTTGGATTGTAATTCCGTGCTCCGCAAATAACTGGTACTACAGAATCCTCTTCCAATACATCTTAGGGCCGAATTGCACGATGTGTCTTTTGCGTGCTGATTTCCATTATTTTTAACGAAGCCACACGGCTGCCGCGCACAAACGTGCCTTTTTTTTTTTTTTAATACTGTGGAACGCATTACAGTTTAAATACATGCACTTTTTAACACGTTCTTTTTTTTTTTACTGTGAAATATACTATAATATATAATGTATGAAAAAATACTATTCGTGCATGTCACTCGTAGTTCACGTCCATTTTCACATAATTATGAGAAATTTGTCCACTTGTTCATGTTGAACGGATGAGCGTCGTAAGTTCCCCTTCCTGCTGAGCACTACGGTTAAACCATTTCTGTAAGCCTACGGGTGTCCTACCACTTTTTTTTCCCTGCAGCCTATAAAATACAATTTTTTGGATTGCAGTTTTATCTTATTTTCAGCAAGAAAAATAACTGCCTCCATTATTTTGCTCTATTATTTTGGTTTTTTTTTTTTTTTTTTCGGTAAACAAACACATAAGTGGGCATTCTAGTTGTCCGCCCGTTCATCCAACTTTAGATTTCTAGGCTCCCGATTCCAGGTCGTTTTTCCTCTTCTTGTTCGGCAGTTCGTTGGTAATTCGTGGCATTTCGCACTCCTTTTTAACTGGTTAAAGTTTCACTGAAATTCTTGACCACGCTCACTGCACCTCAGACAGGTCAACCGCCTTTTAAGATACCGTCTAAACACAATGACGTCATGAGGAGGTTTTTGCTAACGCCACATCACAGAAACAACCATGAGTTCCCTGATTGCTTAACATTAAATCGATTACTCATTTTGGTTATCGATACTGATGAGTACTACATGTACTTGTGTATATACTGTACATATGGTTCACAGTCCAACGTGCAACGATGGCTTCAGGGTACTGTCAGTTATCCTAGCTTGTCAGAATTTCCCTCCGCAGCATATATTTATAGTGACAGCCCTAAACCCTAACCACAAGAACAAACATGGCCATGCACAAGCATGCGCATGCGCAGTAGCCTTTTGCAGGACATCTCGATAGGCAGGATGAAATGATAGAACACTTCCAGCTGTAATCCTGTACACACTGCATGTACGATTTTTTTTTTTTAATGATTTTGTCAATGTCTTTACCTTCAAAATAAAAGCAGATCACGTCTTTAGATTTTTACACTATTGGAAAAGCTTCGACGCACATACATTTCTTGCTCGCGGTACGAAATAGAATCCTGCCATGACTACTAACCCACAGTGCTATATAGACAGCACATTTTATTTACCTCGAGTCAGTTTAGGAAGCATACACCTGTAGAGTCAGGGATAAATGGGCTGTTAGTGTTTGACGGACTGATTAGATTCTGATGCCTGTGTGTTTCGCACTTTGCTGTGACTGCTGTTCAATAGACTCTCGCGTCTAACAATGGCACTGTGTGTGCGTATGTGTGCGCGCGCGTGTGTGTGTGTGTGTGTGGAGGTCATTGAGCATGCTGAAGCTTAGGATTAGGCTGATTAAACGGAGAGCAGAGACACTAGCAGGGTCAATAAGCCCAGCTCAGTAGGTTATTAAAGTGAGGAGTGTTTGCACAACGAGCTGCGAAATGGGTGCACCGGCAGCAGAATGTTAATAGCTACGAGATGCCCGTCACCCTACATGATGAGATTCTCCTTCTTTCTGTCACACACATTTACAGACAGAGTTGGGAAGAAAAAAAAAAAAAAAAAAAAAAAAAATCTAACTAAAGCCACATCATATCTTAGTTCAGGTCTAAAATACCGTGTCCCAAAATGCCAGCTGTCATGGCACAAAACGAACAGCAAAGATATTAGAGGAATTCTCCCTGCATCTTCTGACCTTATCACTACCTACCGCATGCGCAGTGTGATTACCACTGGCAAGAATTCCAATATGTACCTGTACTGAGCAAAGGAAACCTGTTTACTCCAAACTCACCTATTATAGGTGGTCAATAAACCTTAAAAGAATCCCCCCCCCCCCCCCCCAAAAAAAGCTTACACGAATATAAAAAATAAACACGAGAAAAATTCTCCAATTCCAGTGTTGCAGAGTATTTCTTTTGGACAAAACTATATAAGAACTGCTCTGCTAGGATGTTCTCTCTCTTTCTAATAATAATAATAAAAGAATGTTATTATTAGCATATAACCTTTGTGAGGTTTTTCGGTGATTACACGCAAGTTGAAAATCAACTTCAACTTCAACTTCAATCCAGTACAGGGGTGATTCTATAATTTGGGGTACATTCCATGTCCACTGATGTTATTTATATTTATTTAGTCTTTTCTTCTCTGAAATTTCACATTTTATGCATCAAAGTACATCATGTAATATCGCTATACAAACATTTAATGTAGGTTTTGCATATTTCCTCTTGAAATCTACCATGATCATCTTAAATGTACAGATTTTGCCATGTCCGATTTCAGGTTGACAGTGTTTTGGTTTCAAAATAATGCATTAAAAAACATTCAATAAATATCTTTTAATAAATAAAAGTCAATAAATAATACTTTAATAAATAAAAGTCAATAAATATATTTTAGAATGGTTTTATATACTAAGGAAAAATCATAATTTTCAATTTAATTTTCACATTTAAATACTTCAAATATTGACATTTACTGTTGTCCGCAAAACGTAAGTCTACTAAGCTACTAACAAAACTCCCGCCTCTGACTCTGAAAAATGGTTTGCTCCAATACCATGTGACCAGCACTGTGTGATGTCATTTTCCTTTTTGGCGGACATTTTGAATACAACATGCTGAGTGTCCTCTCATTTTCTTCAATATTTGATCTAAATTCGCACATGGCCCTGGAGTATATTAATTAAGCGTCAACTAAGTTACTCACATAATCATGGCTTTTAAATGTTTTAACATATTAGTTAAATTAGAAGTTAAAAATAGCTGTTAACCTGTTCAGGAAAACGTCATGTGCTTAGCTATGCTACGCTAGGTGTTGAAGTTATGTGACAAAATATGGAAATTGCAGCAGAAGGGACACCAGTGACCTCTGACGTAGCAGAGGTCAATACTTTTAAGGAGCTAAAGCACGGCAGCCCTGTACTAACACACCACACACACACACACACACACACACACACACACACACACACACACACACACAAAATGCAAGACAGGTCTAAATTAGGAAATAAAAAGAATCTGAATGGGGCGCACACTAAAGAAAAGAAAAGGAATGAACATATCACGATCGACTGTGTGTAGAAAAGACAGGAGGTCACTACAGTACATATTACAAACAGAATGAAGTGCAGCTTAAGCATGCTGAAATATCGACTGCTCTTTTATTCTGTCCACACAAGACAGCTGGTAAAGTTGTGACGAAACGGCGAACGCAAGAAACAGGGCAGGACGGAGGCACTTCGTGACCTTAGAGAGAAAAGTCTTATTCAAGGCAGTCTAACAAGGGAAGTGTGTCCTGGTGTAGTTAAAAGGAAACCAGCATGGGTGTAACCCTTATCGCCTTTTTTTTTTTTTTTTTTTTTTTTTTGGTATGTCTGATTTTGTCCTAGATTGAGAGTGCGGTCTGTTAAAATATTGAACACTCCGTGACAGAAACTGATCCGAACGCTGATCCAAAAATAACAGTTTAGCCATTTACACTAATAAAATGCCTCCTTTATGATCGAATTCACGTAGATGGAGGTTATTTAGCACGACACGTACAGTACTAGGTCTGTTCCAGTGGTCATGTGACCTCTTTTCATGTTTACACGGCAATATGATCGCATTATTGTACCACTTTTTTTTTCTTTTTCCTTCTTTCTAGGGACCTTCTAATGACGTACACTTTAAAAAGCTTCCAAAGCGTCCACCGTCCTGTTATTACTATTATTTAAGAGTTTCGGGAGTGCTGATTTACTGTACGTGGATTTTTTTTGGAACTTCTCCAAACTGACCCCCGTGGAAGCGATATTAATGGCTCGTTAAATGATTAACCGGAGCAACGTTTCTGTTCTTCTGTTGAAGGCAGCTCTTAGGTCACTTGTGTGGGTTAACAGTCCTGGATAAATGCGTTTAAAGGCAAATGACGAGGCGACCACATGCACCCGTGACTTCAGTCAGTCACGATATATTTAGAAATAATGGCAATATTATATTTAGAACAAAGGCAGTTTCCCTCGCAAGGGTTTTAGTCCATCTGCGACTATCCATCACGTTGAATGGCATCGAAACCTGACCAGGTAATGACCGTGGCTTGGTAAAAACAGGCACTGGCTGACTCCCAATGGTGGTGGCTCCCAATAACCCTAATACAGACAGGGTACCCTTAACCTTTTTTTCCCGTACCTTCCATGGGGGTCCTTAGGATCACTCCCCTCAGATCTTTTCATCAAGGTCGGACCTACTGAGAACATTAATCTCCCAGTAACGGCCCTGACATTTAACAAAGTACAAAAGAACTTTGATGAAGGAGACAATTTTACAGGAGTCTTAAATTGTTCTTATGCGTGCAAAGAGGTCTACTCGAATGAATGAATAATCTGAACGAACCGGCCTAGCCACAGGATGCAGAAGGTGTGTGAACTAGTCTCACTGAGGGACACCGGGCACTGTGCTGACACACGCCAACTTTGTCAAACACATGTCTCTTATTGTTACCTACAACTGGATCCTCTTTACTTATGTGAATACATTTATGCAATATGTTCAACCAGTGCACATACACACACAGAGCAAACCTCTGCCAGGACACCTCTCAACCTGTCAAAGACCATTTGCATGTGTATGACTGATATGCAAAAGCAGTGTGTAGGTTGAGGGCCCTTCGCTTTATGCTCTAGCGAGAACACGTTTGGGTCTGCATGCCTTTCGATAGCACATGTGATCTCGAGTGGCTTGTACGCCAAAGCGAAGCGGTGGCACCATCTTGCCTTTGTGAGTGTGTCAAGCGTGTTCCTCTGCAGTCTTGTGATAGCGGCATGCACTGTGGCAAACGGAGAGATCAAGTCCACAGAGAAAGGCTAAGGGGGAAAAAGAAAAGAAAAAAAACCCTCTGTGCCTGCTGTGCCAATCTGGTCCCGTTCACGCACGCCATTAGAGTGGAGAACATGGCCACTCAAAAAGCTAATCCTTAAGCCCGAGCCGCTTTGGCTGGTGATGGAGGGAAGTCACATTTATCGCCGGAAAGCCAGTCTCTTTTCGCCTAATTAATTAGAAACTTGCAGGAGTGGCAGGGGTGGGGGGGTGGTGATGGGGGGGATGAGGAAGGACCTCTGGAGCACTTTGGCACTGTTCGCAATTGACTAATCAGAGAACTGGGTGAGTAATGATCATTAGGAGAGAGCTGAGGACGAGGGAGCAATGTAAAAAGGGGGGCCCCGAGGACAAGGTGGAAAAGAGAAGAGCGGGATTCAAGAACAAGAAAATACTGTCCTGCTGGGGCGGATCCGTTGCGTCGACTTTTCTTTTTCGTTTTGTATGTGTGGTCATAATGATAACAGAAACAAAATGATTTTTAATCAAGGGCTGTAATGGTATATATTTAATTTATATTAACACACCAGAGGGGCGGGACGGAGTGCTCCTCCGATGTCCGTGTGGGCTCCGTGCGGGTTTCCTCTGGGTTCTTTGGTTTCTTCCCACCCCCCGGTAAACACTGGCTATGCTCAATTGCCCCTAAATGTGTATAAGTGTGCAGTTCAGTATCCCTGCTGCCCCATGCCCTGCGTTCCTGAGATACGCTCCGGATCCACCATGACCCTGACCATGAGAAAACGTTCCCGGAGATGAATAAACTCCAGAACTGATCGGTTATTAAACCTTCGGGCTGCTAAATGTACAATATTTATGCAAACCATTTGGTGCTTATTTGTGGTCAGGAGAGTCGTCAGAGGTCACGGTGCCCCGGTGGAGTCTAAGGTGTGAGAAGAAACAAAGACGCAAAAACGTTCACCTTTGTTGGCACAAGCAATCCATTGCAGTGGCGTGACGTCGTAGTTATGCTGCCCCACGGAGAAGGTGAAAACTCGAACCTGTGAGAGCAGGAAAGGCTTAAGGTAAGCAATGTTACTGCAGCTCTAACGTGAGTACTACTTTCCAGTTAAACCCTTATTAAACACTCCTTTGCGTGCTCAGACGTAAAGCCATGCTAATGAGATCTGAAAGCATACAGCGCATGGACCGGGATCGAATGGGATCGTTTAACGATAATCAAATATATGCAAAGGGTTATCTGAAGAGTATCCTACATGCGAATCCTTAGGTGTTAGATTGAGAGACGGGACCGAGTGGGTTATTTCTAGACGTTCTTTACATATTATTTTGGACAGTTGAACATAAGGACACGTGGGGAGGGGATTCAGCGTTGGGTTTGGGTTGATTGGCAGCACTGCACTCACCGTTTTATTGGGCCAGTTGTACTTCTCGAAGACCTCTTGAGCTCGATCCTCTCCTCCATCTGTGAACATCATTATCATCTTATTGCAGTTTGCCCTTGGAGCACTGGTCTCCTGGGAGAAATAGGACGGTGAGGGGGGAAAAAAAAAGAAGAAAGAAAAAGGAAAACAATTAGCAATAATAATATAGACTCCATTCTCTAGATAAACAAGCTCGATTGTATACTCGAGTACGTCTGCATCATAATGACAGCGTTTCATCATCCCTCCCTCGGTCTATTAGTGAGACGGGGCGTCAGTGCGTGTTTTTCTAATCACATGTCTGCGATTGTGCCTAACTGCTGCCCGTTGTCCTGTTTCTGAAGAGCTATCTAGAAGTCCCCTCTCTCTCCTGTCCAATCACGGCTGTCATTGACATTCACCCGATGCCGCATCACTGACAAGATTCTAATAAAGATAAATAATACGGCCGCAATTACGCATTTCGGCTGCTCTCCCCTCCGCCAATCAGGAGCGTCCGCCGCAGTGGGCAATGATTAAAATGCTTTAGTAGTTTTGGCTCTGGCCGCGATCGGAGTGACTGCTGAGTTTGGAGGGCGCTAAGGCGAGCACAAAGTGAGGCTGAAAGCTTGGCTCGCTCTCCCACTCTTGTCAAACAGGCAGAGAATACAAATTCATCTGTGCGTCTGCAGCCCATCTCCTCACAGCCGCTCTCATCAATCATACCATCAGGGTCTATTAGAGAGCCAGGTTCCCAAAACGCATACACACAAACACACACACACACACACACACACAGAATTGTGGACACGCACCAATGATGAAAGCTCAGATGCATATGGTGCTACGCGAATACATATACACCAATACGATTATTTTTGGACATGCACAAAATAACAAAAGCTCATGTTCTCTCACACACACACACACACACACACACACACACACACACGTTACATGAGACAGTCTTACCCTGTATCATCAGAGGGTAACACTGCTCAAATATGAAATAAAGTCGTGAACTCTATTCTGTGTGGATTTACATGTCTGTGCGTGAAAGTGTTTCGTCTTACGTTTAACAGCTGCTCAAAGGCAAACTGAAAGCCGGATTTGTAGTCCGTCGTCCCCTTCGCCTGCATGTGCATCACCCTGTCTTTGAAGATCTTCTTGTTTCTCACATTAGCTTGGACCAGCGTCTTAAAGCACGGGACGACGGCTTCTGCCTTCTCATTAAACTGGGAAGAGAGAGAGCGAGAGAGCGAGAGCGGGAGAGAGGAAGAGAGCGCTATGAAAAAGGCAATTAAAAGGATTCACTGCGAATATGTACTGTAGACATGTTCTTTTTCAACTGTTAGGTCAAAGCATCGCAGTCTGTTTTTCGCTCTCATTCTCCTTTCCGTCATAATCGAGTTTGGCTTAGAAATTGTACGTCGTTCGCCAAAGTGAACGAATGAGCTCACGCTAACTTTAAAAAAGTAAACTTGGTAGAACATCAAAATGGGGGGGAGAAAAAAAAATACAAAGTTTAGTCATCTCAGCACAGAAGGAAGCAGATCTCTGTGCATGTCTGTCTGTGTGTGCATGTGTTTATGTGTGTGCTCATGTGTAGCGCCAGTGATGTCAGTTCTCATCAACTCACCTGCACACTAACACCTGCTCCATCAGGCGGGGCAAGTGCTCAAATGCCACCGGAGTGCTCTGTGTTTGTGTTCGCCTGTGCATGCGTGCGCTGTTTATTTCTGCGCTTGAAAGCTACTTCTTTTAAGAATTTTAATAGTCACTTCTCTGTTGAAGGTCAAGCTGCAAATGGACTGACCTTTTTTTGGGTTAAGGGTTAAAAAACTATTCTTTCTTCTTATATTAAAACTACACGTTGCATGCTGACATTTCTTTATATGTAAGACTGTGAATATAAAGGAAATAAGAAACATACCTGCACGATTTAATATGGCTTAAGCCTGGGTTTCTTGGATAAGGGCAGTAAAATGCACTGTGGCGTGATTCAGATTACGCCGCTTATACTGTGCAGTCAAAGCTGAGATTAAGACACATATACACTCATTCAGAGCCATAGATTAGCACCTGAGTGTGTGTATGTGTGTGTGTGTGTGTGTGTTTATGAGTATTTGCGTGTTGGTGTTTTTGCAATTCAAGGTTATAACAGTTTTGTGTTTAAAATATTTTTCCCCCGCTGTCACATTTACTCTACCATTGATCTCCAGTTTAGGTAATTTACTACAAAAAGTATTTTTATTTATTTATTTATTTATTTTTACATACGTTTGTTTCAGTTACTAAACCTGGTGCATTTGGAGCCAATGTAATTTTTATATTTCCACGTCACAGTCCATGTCATCTTTCACCACAGCGTTCAAGCTAAACTATTCAACCGATGCAAAATGATCGGTTTCTCTGGATTTACTATTTATATGTGCATATGTGTTTGAAGAACGTGAATACTTTTGTTTTGTTGCATAAACTACTGACAACATCTGCTCCAAATTCCACATAAAAATACTGTCACTTGGAGCATGTAATTGCAGAAAGTGACAACTGGTATACTCTTAAAAAAAAAAAAAAAGACTCAGCGTCTTTCAGACCTTGGATTAAGTACAGAAATCAAGATCGTGTTCAATTTAAATAACGCGATGCTAAACGTCTGGACTCAAGAAGAGTTCAGTAATCGATATTTGGTTGAATAACCCTGACATTTAATCACATCTTTCATGCGTCCTGACGTGCTCTCTACCGGTCCTTTGCTCTTGGGTGACTTTTTTGTGCCACTCCTGGCGCCAAAATTCAATCAGATCAGCTTTGTTTGACGGCTTGTGCCTATCCATCTTCGACTTGATTGCATTCTAGAGGTTTTCAGTGGTGTTCTGGACTGGAGATTGGGCCGGGACATGACAGGGTCTTGATATCGTGGTCCTCCGTCCACACCTTGACTGATCTGGCTGTGTTGTCCTGCTGGAAAATCCATTCCTCAGAGTTAGGGAACATTGTCAGAGCAGAAGGAGGCAAGTTCTCTTCCAGGATAACCTTGTACATGGCTTGGTTCATGCGTCCTTCATGAAAAAAAAAATAAAAAATTCCCCCTGTTCCAGCCTTGCTGAAGCACCCCCAAATCATCACTTATCCTCATCTGAGAAGACGACCTTACTCCAGTCCCCTACGGTCCGATCCTTATAGTCTTTACCAAACCTCAGCCTGTCTCCTCTGTTCTTCTCAGGGCTTTTTACTAGCTTTGCATTACAGTACTTCAACCTGCCAGGAGGAGCCTGTTGTGAAATTCGAAGGAGCTATTGATAATCCCGGTCAGTGGAGAGTCTTTTTTTTTTTTTTTTTTTGCCATTTTCATTTTTACACTGTGCCACTATGTCTGGGAGATGACGTAGTATGCTTTGGATCACGAGCCCTTATTTTCCTTCTCCATATTCTTCCCATCTTTCAGGTACATCCCGGTTTCGTCTGTCCGAAGAATCTTGCTCCACACGTGAGCTGACGTTCTGGTCAAGTCTAATCTGGCGTTTCTGTTCTTGAGTGTTATCTTGTGTTATCTTTTATCTCCTTAATTTGTCATGGAACAAGGAGGAAACAGGCAGTAACTGGGATCTGCCTAGCAGGCAATTGTCCAATTGGAGTGACTGTGTAATAAACAGTTAATGCGGTATAAACTTGTTCAACTAAATATACTTATAGCCAGACTCATCCGTCTACACTTCAGTGTTGAATACACATTCAATACTCTCCAATTGTTTTGTACATCATTTTATTTATTTTTTTTTTTTTGAAAGAAACATTCATTTCAGCTTTTAGGCCACATGTACTGCGTGAAAAGGGCGTGAAAAACCGACCTGCTTTCACCGCAGTAAGAGAGGATATTTAATATTTGCCTCATTCTCTCTGTGTGTATGTGTGTTCGTGTGTCCTTACCTGTGCTACATTTACATAATCATCATCAGACAGTGTGTCCAGCATCTCAATCACAGAGGTCTTCATCAGCTTCAAAGTCAGTCCACTTACACTGCCACTCCTACACACACACACACACACACACACACACCTTACAATGCATATTGTGTACAAATTTGTATAATTTGTGTAAAGAAAACCACCCTGTATACAGCAATCATACAGTTTCAATTAGAAGTACATTAGGCTGTATGCCATAAACAAGTCATCAGAACACACATTTTTCATTTTCTCACAAACCATTTGCCTTGTAATCGCAGCATGAGGAAACATATGGACCAAAAAGCTGTTGCTAAGCAGCACCTGTTGCTAAGCATCCGGCGTTGCCGTTTCTCGGCCATGTCCATCAACCGCGAGTTCTGCGCGTGTGTCATTGTCACAAAAGCAAATGGACATGGGGGTGATGTGTACGCCTCAGAAACGCAGACGGGATTCAGAAGCGCTTGGTTCAAACGGGATTTAACAGAAAAACAAAAGCGAGCAGGCAAAATGTTCAGGAGCGCTCCAAACAGACATACGACCATTATTTTCAGACTGAAACGTACCAGCCTGTTCTTGAAAAAAAATAATTATATATATATATATATAGTTTCCAGACGAAACAATATTCGTCTGGAATATTGACTTCAGTTCATTAAGCCTTCTTTTGTACTGTATATTTCAAAAGACATAATATAAACAGTCAAGGGTATGCCTCTGAGTATAAAAGTTGTGCTTGTGATTGGGTATGTTACTGTAGTTGTCGTTTTTCTAAATCGCTCTACATTTCCCCTCTTATTCTGCATTGCTGGTGCTGATTATAATGACATGCACACTGTAGCATGCTGTAATGGAACATTTTTTTTTTCAGTTGCTAAGATCCTTTAGGTGAAACGATGACAGCGTTTGTATTTCAGTCATGTTTGCACGGAACAAAGAGAACTTTGTAGTTTCGAAAGAGCACATTTGCTGAAGGATAGAGGGATTGTTTCGTTTTTACACTTAATCACTGCAAAGCCTTCGGGCTAGCCGGAAAAAAATTCCCGGAGGAACAGGAAGCAGTGGCTCTGCTTTGGTTAGGTCACTGTCAATAACGTCTTGCCATGGAGAATTTGCAGATAACTGTCTCTTGAAGTTAACAGAACAAAAATAAAAAAAAAATAAAAATTAATGAATTGCAGTTTGCTATACCATCGGCGTACACTTTAATAGGACTAGCTGCACACCAAACAGCCAATCATGTTGCAGCAGTGCAGTGCAAAGAATTACGCAGATGCAGGTTAAGAGCTTCAGTCACTGTTCGCATCAAACATCAGAAAGAGGAACAATGGGGATCCCAGTTACTTTGACCATCGCATGGTGGTCGGAGCCAGACAGGCTGCTTGGAGTATTTCAGAAACAACTTGCTGATGAGAGGAACTCAAATGACCACTCGTTGCAACCGTGTTGAGCAGAAAAGCATCTCAGAACACGCAACACGATGGGCTGCAAAAGACCAACAGTAGGCACCGACTCAATCAAACTGGACAGGGGATTATTATTATTATTTATTTTTTTTTGCATTAAAGTTTCATTACTGTAGCCTTCCTGTTGGCACAAACCTGGTCTTTCTTTCATCAACGAGGAGATCCTGCTTACAAACGGAGATTACTGGAGATTTACTTTTCGTGTTCGTACCATTCTGTGCAAGAAAATCTCGGGAGTTTCTGAAATTCGCGTTTCCCCCTGTTCTGATGTTGATGTGAACATTTACTGATGCTCTTGGCCTTTATCTGCAATCTGCACAATTTTATGCATTGTGCTGCTGCCACATCATTGGCTGAAGGCTGTTCTTTTAATATATATATACATATATACTGTGCAAAAGTCTTAGGCATCCTATTTTTAGTACAAATATTGTTATGGATGTTTATTTGATAAATTCTGCATTACCGAGTCAATCCAAAAAAAATTCATATTTGGAAACGTTTCTTTCCCAATAACGGTTGCATGTAGGTACAGCATGCAACGCGTTACATTTTACATAATGCACGTTACCACTTTTCAGATAAAAAGCATGATGACGGCTCGTTGCCAAAGTCTCTAGACGAAGTGTGGCAGATTCTCCAAGACGCTCAGGAAAACTTACAGCTCATTTTTGCTTATAAAACTGAACAAACTGTGCCTGGAACCACTATTAAAGAAATACTGACCTAGTTTAGTTCATCACTGTTTACTGCATGATGCATTATTTTTC
>JAOVYU010000022.1:8655625-8667704 GCA_025674565.1 Synodontis membranacea
GAGAGAGAGAGAGAGAGAGAGAGAGAGAAAGAGAGGAGAGCAGGGAAGGACAGTCAGCAAAGGAGGTGTTTCTCAGTTCTTCCCCGATGTAATTGTTGAGGCAGTCAGGGTTAGATAACACCTAAAGCTGAAGAAAAATGACCCAGTCGGGTCAGACGTTTCTGCCGCTGAACAAACATTATCATTATCCACTTCCTGTGGAGTTTTCAATCAGGCCTGGGATGAGCTTTCAGACTGAACATAGAGAAGGTTGTACAAATGTCTGGCACTATAGCATATAAAACGAGGTCCTGGTGAGTATATATAAGGCACTAGGCGGAACGGATGAACGAACGTGTCATATCCGAGGTTAGTATGTCTGTCTGAGGACAACAATGCAATGCAAATGAAAAACATCAGCAACTAGAAAACAAATTTATTTGTACCAAATTAAAAAAAAAAAAAAAAAACAGAAAAAAAAAAATATATATTAAGCATTAAAGGTCCATAATTAAGGATTCAACCAAATGAATGACCCTCCCTTTCCAAGCGTGCAGTGGCCATCAGGTGACCGTAGCGTACAGGTACTAACAAGTACTTACATTCACACTCCTTTCCTTTTTTCCGCTTTAAATAATAAGCACGATCGTCCAGTCGTCAAAATTTGGGTTCGCAGACTTGTTAGAATCGGTCTATACTGATTCCTCTTATTTCTTTTTCCATCCCTTCCTTTCTTCTTCTATGTCACCCTTCCAGTGCTTCTGTCCAGATTCAAGCTGCCAGCAAAAAATGAGAAACATGGTTTGTCCGTTTTTGGCTACTGTAGCGGCGTAACATGGCGGCTCCGTAGAAGTGGACCTGCTCCCTATGCACTGTAGATATAAAGGGCTCCTTCTATGCTTACAAAAACAGCTCATTGTTACAGATAATTATACATTAATGAGAAGAATGTACGTCCTTCTAAATTCCATTTCTTCTAATAGATCCCCTATCTATTAGAAGATAGATTTTCTAATAATGCCCCCCCCCCCTCCCCCGTGTGTCTTTGAGTCAAGGATACTATGACAGACACCGCGGAATTGTGTTTGTACTGAACACATGTGGGTATGCAGATACACTTCCTCCTCTACTGTCAGTCTACAGACAGACACACACACACACACACAGGCACACACACAGGCACACACACAAATGCAGGGCTCTGGCAGGTCATCTACTCAGAAATATGAGGCTTGGGTAGAAAAGAGGGGCCAAACTGCTCTGATTTATTCGCTGAGGACGCGTCACGACTTTCACCAGACAGATGATAAAAAGAAACGAACCCTCCCCTGAAGAATGGGCTTCCGGCTCATCCTTCAGACGGAGAGAGAGAGAGAGAGAGAGAGAGAGAGAGAGAGAGAGAGAGAGAGAGAGAGACAGCAGGACCTCTGATGGCTTTAAAAGCTAATCCATCAGACACACTCCCTTTGATGCATTTAGGAGCGCCGCTTGTGCTAAACGTTTAGGCCATTATGGAACAGGGCTTGTCGCAGAGAGGAACAGGTTATATGGGCGATTTATGGGCCAGAAAGCGCTGGCAGTGGTTCTGCTCTGCTCTTATTACTCACTGAAGGACAGCATGGCTGCTCTCCGGGGGTCTGATGAGGAGCAGCATTCTGAAACGACGGATGCTTCGTGAACCCACAATACACTGTTCACTGCTTGGACAAGGCACTGACCCGGGACATTACCTTAGGCCACATGGTGTCAATATCATGTTATTATACAGTATTATTATTATCATCACCATGATCTGTGTATGTGACACCACGGTATGGCTCAGTGATGCTGAGAAATCATAGCTTTTTCTTTTTTTGCATACAAAGTTCAAATGCCTCATTTTGACCAAACATGCGTAATGACTTGTAAGTGTTAATCACCGAAGTAAAGGCACACGCGGTCGCACGTGCACATTTAGGCAAAAGCTTAAAAATAAAAAGGCACACAGATTTCACCTGCACGCTAACACACATCACTGACACTCGCGTTAACCAGACACAAGCATCGTATACAGAAGCGCATGGTGTAGAGAAGCGATGATGATCTGTCATAACAGACCATTCAGTTCAGATGATGGAGCGTGCGTTATTATCTAGACACACAGCAGACGCTTGGAAGAGCGATGGCCCTACTTTTTCCTAATGCACGCTGCTCATTAGTCGCCTGCCAAAGGGAGGCCAAGAATCCCAGCCGAGACTGCCAGTTCACACACACACACACACACACACACACACACACACAGTGCATACAGTAGTGTCAAATATCCCAGGACAGATCCCAGGACTGAGATGATGCGTGTCTTAAAAAAAAAAAAAAAAGTTTTAGCGGCGAGTGATTTTGACTCTAATGAGGACAGGAGTGGCGACTGAGGTACAATTCTATAAGGACAAAAAGTCTAGGTTGATTAACAAATTTAACAGCTAAATTTCTTAGAAAGCTGTATGGCGATACAAACGGGAATCATACCTACATGAAAACAAATGGCTGAACTTCGTGCACGAGCAGACGTGAGTGGAATTCTGCTACGGTGGCTTAGGTGTAAAATTCTCCATCAGGAAATCAGTTGAAAACTTCAACAAATTAGACTTTATGTATAAACTACAGTGAATTATGTACTACACAATGTACTTTTTTTTTTTTTTTTGGACCGTACACACAGTTAGATAAGCACCTTCTTTGTAATCACACTATCCGGTGTCACCCAAAATGAGGACGGGTTCCCTTTTGAGTCTGGTTCCTCTCAAGGTTTCTTCCTCATGCATTCTCAGGGAGTTTTTCCTTTGCCGCCGTCGCCACAGGCTTGCTCATTAGGGATGTATTTATAGATGAATTTATAGATTCATAAATTTATTCGCTGAATTTATATAGATTTCTGTAAAGTTGCTTTGTGACAATGTCCGTTGTGAAAAGCGCTACACAAATAAAACTGAACTGAATTGAATTAAATAAGTGGACCTTGACGCCATCAGCGTTAATTGGGATGTCAAACCCTATTTGTTACAACCAGAAATAACCTAAAAATATACTTCAAACATGAAAAAAAGCTATTGGGGAAAAAAAAACCCAACCATTTTGACATTTGACCTTGTTTTGACCTTAGCGCTGTTTGGATCAGTTCCAAAACCTAATCAGTTCATGTGCTTATAAATCATCTTTGGAACAGGAAGGAAGCTATTGAAGAGACATTCGACCTTGCTGTGACCTTCACCCATGTCATTTCACATAAATCCTACAAACGTTCAGCCACGCGTTCGAGACAACACAGTCCTGGACACGCCTCAATATCAAGCCGGGAAAAATGAAAGCCTGAACACACAGGTTACACGCTGTATTAGAGCAAATTTACGAACAACCCTGCGATGAACATGATCACGTGACCACCGGCGCTGACGTTACACCTTAAATCTCATCAGATGAACTTGTCTGCTTTCAAATGAAGCGAAATAAAGCCGCAAATTGCGCACGGCAAAAGAAGATCCAAAGACAAAGAAGAAGATGAAGATGATAAAGGTGAAGGTGAAGACAAGGACGGAGGAGAAACAGAAGCGTAACACCCCCCCCCACCCCCACCCCCAAACGACACCACCACTGCGGAAAGAAAAAGCACCATCAGGAGGAGGACGAGGAGAAGACGGAAGGAAAAGATCACGAACGAGAGGTGAATGCAGAAGAAGAAGAAGAAGAAGAAGAAGAAGAAGAAGAACCAGAAGAATACGACGAGGAAGAAGAGGAAGAAAGATTTTTAATTAAAAATGACACAATAAGGCGTAAACAATTGTAATAGAATTTGTGAGCTTGGTGGTGAGTGGAGGAGGGCGTTTTTAATTAGCGTGGGCGAGAGTGATAGTGCTACTCCAGTGGCTTTGGGGCGGAACTGAGACAAAGCAAAAGAAGTGGGAGGATGAGGGATTAAAAGCAAACTCTCCATCCTCCCTCACTAAAAACACGCGTGAAACCCTACTGTTCGCTCTCTTCCTTCCGTCTGTTCCCGTTCTGCCATCGGAGGCGAAAGGAAATCCATTTACATGTCTAAGACAGAAACATTCACCAGACGTGGCCTTACCTACATCAGTAACTGCTTCATAACATCAGATTCAAAAGCAACGCACAAATTGGATATACAGCACATAAGTGTTTATGATTTGTATTCTTGTACTGTAAATGGCTGGGATCCTCCCAGCAAACGTTCTCTTGCTTTTAGAAATAAGACTTCTCTGAGTCACACTGAAAATCCCTCTCTCTCTCTCTCTCTCTCTCTCTCTCTCTCTCTCACACACACACACACACACACCAATTAGTTTGTCTTTAAAGGCAGTGTTAGAGCAGCTACCGCCCTCAAAACAGAACACAACAGGCGGTTTCCGTGTGTTTTCCCGTGCTCCGAGGAAAACAGAAAAGGAGGGCAGCCTCATCCTGGAGAAGGTGGGTAAATCCCTTAATTCAACCGAGCGAAAGCGGCCTTCCTCTGCTTTCATCCACACGCATTGAGTCACTCCATTTTCCTTCAGTAATTCACATTTCACACCACTAATTCAAGCCACGATACACACCCCATACGACAGCGGCTTTTAGATTTACAGATGTGATATGAATTAAAATAATAATAATAATAACGATAATAACAGCATATTTGCCAATCCGTGATCACTGCGTCAACGCCAACACTGAGCTTTACTGAGTTCCTTTCTGGCCAATATAGTACAACGTTTAACAAAACGACTGACGACTAAACGATAACATTCATGCGTTATTTAATGTCTCTTAAACATCCAGCCTTCCGACTTTTAGCCTCACAAATAGTGAATACGCACGAATAATGGAAGTGGACATGTTCCCACGTCCTCCTGTGTGCCTCCCAATGCCTTCTTTCCCTCACTATCTTGCACAGGCGATAGTGTTACCCGTGGCACACTACGCTATTAGAAGAAGAAAAAAAAAATAGAAAAAGAAAAAACTGACCCTCAGACTAAAGAATCCGAAAAAAAAATTTCGTTCACTGAAACTGTAGATTTCTTAGTGTATCAAAATGCCGAGTTCAAATTAGGACATAAATAGCAATTAATTACTACTAAACTAGATCAACAGGAGGAGCTAATGGGAATTTATCCCTAGCCGAAGCTTGGCAAAAAAAAAAAAAAAAAAAAGAAAAAAAAAGGAAATGATGTACCTTTTCTTCTTCATTAACATAATATCTGAGTAGGAAGCTGGACTACTAATACCATGTACTTTCAGGTACCACGTCCCATCGAATCCTGATCAAGCCAACAAGCCTGTTTGGTTAATCTGTTTTCCAAGAAGAGCAAAACGACTTTCGGGATCAATTCAAGCCATCAAGGCTGTTTTGTTCAATCCCAAACTCAATCAGCAACCTGAGAGGAGTGAACTATTTACAAATCATATTTGCAGTGCAGCGGTGCATTAAACGAAATCATAAGATTTGCTTGGGAAAACATTAAGGCCTTGATTTACCAAAAGTCTTTACTAATTCGTGTGCGCAATCTGATCAGTTACGCATGCAGTTAGTGGGCGCGCTGCAGATTTCCCGGGAGTAACTGAAAGCATGACGTCATGTGCATAAGGGAAGAGAACATCTAACGTTTGAGTGATTGTTCTTTTTGTTGTCGTTGCTTGTGCTATCAACAGCGTTGCCGATTCTGGATTTCTGGAAAAAAAAACGTCTTGGAAAAAAAAAAAAAATCATTTAAGCTCACCACACTTACGAGCAATTTCGAGTCAGGTTAATTGTAAACGGTAAATTAGGTTGTAGTCCCACTACAGTATGTTTTGAATAGATCTCTATAAAGCGTAGAGAAAATAGCGAATTCTTCGAAGCTTCCTTTTGCTGTGGCCGTGTAAAGACTCCTCCCACTCTCTCCGTCCTGACGTCGTGTTCACCTCACATCCTTCTCCTTTGCTGCCGCTCAGTAATGAGCGGTTATAATTAGACTAAAAACTGTTTGGCTGTTTGACCTGCACTAATTAGAAAGTTTGCAGACTTTGGCGGCGGAATTCAGTGCCAGCATAATGAGTCATAAAACGGTTCATTATGGCCGAGTCGGGGAACGTTCTCAATCTCAATAAATGGCCACAGAGCCCTGGCAGGCCACTCTGAACAGGACGTGCGCACCAATCGGCCCATTTCGCCCTGCAAAATAGAACAGTCACACTTTTTACTCCAAGCTGTTAATATTATGAGCGCAGCTCCCTGTGTCTCTGTCTCGGTCCTCCTTTTTCTATCTCTGGATACGCACGGATAAACCCCTGAACGGTTTCGGGAGATCATGGTGAGTGAGCGGGCTGTGAAATTATTGCGGAAAAAAAAAAAAAAAAAAATAATTTCCAAGGAAAAAGTCACAATTCCTTGGTTTTGTTTTGCAATATATAAACATG
The DNA here is from genome assembly GCA_025674565.1 of Synodontis membranacea. Lineage (NCBI taxonomy): Eukaryota > Metazoa > Chordata > Actinopteri > Siluriformes > Mochokidae > Synodontis > Synodontis membranacea. Next base: position 8,662,034 of record JAOVYU010000022.1, read on the forward strand.
TTTGCAGCTTCATCTTTGTGACATTTTTCCATGACCGCTTAACCCTTTCTAGAAGAACACCAGAGTTTCCTGTCTCTGCCACTGGAATGGAAACCGACGTACAGTATTGGACATTTTCAATCAGTTTAAACAAGCGAATTATTTTAGTGATGCTGGTCTGCTGTACGATTAGTCAGGACTCTGTTTTCGGGTTTCTGTTCGCAGAGTGTCCTGACTCTGTGTTTAGCTGCTGGTGAGCAGGGCGATGGGGAAAATGGGAGGGGGGGGAAATGTGAGCCCACTGCTGGACAAACAAATCACAGTGGCAGCAAAACGCCGTACGTAATTGCAACGATCAACTTTTAAACGCTATGGTAGCCCAGGACGGACAAACCTCTGGAGAGCGCCTTGTACAGTACGTTTTGCGTTTTGACAAGTGGGGGCGCGAAACGTGGAAGGAAGAACTGGAAGGACAACGAAGAAAAGAAAGGAGTGCGAGGAAGAAGAAATAAGAAGGAATTCGAGATTTTTGGTACCGGCTAACACGTTTTGAGAAAAATAAAGGATCGTACTTTTTATTGAGCATTGAAAAAGCAAGGAAGTGTGAAAGTAAGTACTTGGAAGTACAGTATGCTACAGGTACCTGTCAGTTACCGCACGTTCTAATGTGAGCTTGGAAAAGAAGGTGTAAGGAAGGACTGTTCAGTTGGCTGAATTCTACATAGCGGACCTTTACAGCCCCGAGTGTCTGCATTCGAACAAGCCTTTAAACACTACTGCAGAGTGTAACGTCGCAAATAAGTTCAACATGGAGGACACCCCAAAACAGGTGTAAATTTCGTTCTTTTAGCCTCTTGTAAAAGAGTTAAAGAACTCAATTAGACTCTGTATCCGTGGTACGGCTTGTAAAACACGGTGATGTAGAAGCGAGTAATGCTGCCTTTTAACTGTGCTCCTTAGCACGCCGCTGTAATGCCCCAGTGACCCGCATCACAACAATGACAGGGGTCTCTCAGAGGCACTCACAAGGTTATACTGGCATTAAGTGTTAAGAAAGTGGCACTTATCAGGTGCCTCCGCTGACCTCAGACAAGACAACAGCGGTAAAAAAGCTCTCTGGCTGGCGAGAGCTTGGGCACTTAGCAGTTTCTCAGTCTGTTTCGCACCTCAGGCAGAGTAACTGTTAACGGCTTCTTTTCTATTGATTATATTGTCCAGTCTCCCATTTTACACAAAGTAAATGGACCAGAAATCTTTAATACTGTTGTTAACCAAGCAAGGCTGTGTCGACTGTTAGCCATATAGTTCGACATGTGCGCGTACCATGTGTACCACGAGTTCCTTATATAAACCTAACATACTGTAAAAGAAGAAAACAAAAAGATTACAAGGGTTCCCATGAACCCTCCCGTTTGCCCCAATAAAGAATTGTATCTCTGATGCACCATTCCCTCCAATTGCTTTTTTACAATGTGCTCTGAATTGCAAACTAGGATCCTTTATTTGCCTTTCATTTCAGAACTAGCCCTTTAAGAGAATACTGACCTACATGAATGTGACATTCGTTATGCCCTTCATAACCACAGAGCTTAAAAAGGTCTTGTCCTCCCTGTTTTCCCCTGATCATTATTAATCCTCTCTATGCTCGTGCGAACTCTGCTTTCCCCAAGCACTAATGTTTCCTTTCTTCACCTGTGGTGGCTGAGATATAATTCCCACGAGCCTCAACCTCCTGCTGGGTCTGATTCTGGTGGCAGAATCCTCACTCACGGGTACCTATTGATTAGCTACTCCCTGCACATATATCCTGAATGATTATAGCAATTTGAAGCCCTGGTAAGATCACAAATTCGAAGCTTCATGATGCTGCTCGGCGTAATGCCTGTGGCACACCTTGACGCGTTTTCGCTTGTTGACTGGCATCATTCGTCTATTTCATGGCTGGTTATGAACAAATACGGCACGGTGGAGTTGTGGTAGGCACTGTCACCATGCAGTTCGATCCATGGGTTTCCATTGTGCCTTTCTGGATGCATGTTCTCTCCGTGCCTGCGTGGGTTTCCTCTGGGTACTCCAGTTTCCTCCCACAGTCCAAAGACATGCGGATTAGGTCAAATTGGCTGCTTTAAATTGCCCATAGGTGTGAATGTGAGTGTGAATGGTTGTTCGTCTCTGTGTTGGACCTGGGACGGATTAGCGGGGGTGTCTAGGGTGTACGCCGTCTTGCGCCCATAGTCAGCTGAGATCGGCTAAGGCTTACTGGATAAGCGGTACAGAGAACGAGTGAGAGTGACCGAGAGCAAAGACACAGTCACAAAGCAGTTGTAAAGAAACCCTAGTGTAGATTTAGATCCACAGTGAGCAAGTGGCAAGGAAAAACTCCCTGAGAGGACATGAAGGACACAGTTCTCGTCTGTATAACATCAGACGGTACAGTTAGTATAAATAACCGGAGACGCATTTCAGCAAGAAAATGCATGTGTGATGGCTCTGCGGTACAAAAAAAATAAAAATAAAAATAAAAAAAAAAGATCGACGTGTCCGTTGGATGAGTTGGTCAGGGCTATGAAAAGAAGTATGGTGGCTCTCTGATGAAGCATGACTGAAGACTAATTCCAAAACTCTACGTATTTCAACGGGGCCAATAATGCGTTGGTGCTGATGCATTACTGCACAAAAAGCAAAAGAAAAAAGGCGAGTAGGGGTCATAGCTGATTTCGTGTGCACGTTGGGTTAATCGGCCTGAGGTTTCAATAATTAATAAAAAAAAAAAAAAAAGACAGGAAGATGAAAACGCATGTTTCCAAAAGCTGTACACGAGCGCACCATGCGGGCACAGGATGGACGAGTTGAAGTTTGTCTGCGCTCGTTATCCTGAAAACTCCGGGAGAAAAGAGCACAGTGAAACTGGTGGCCTGACAAATAACAACAATGTGACTGCTTGCACACAAAAAAATAAAGCACAAGAAGCGTAAGGTCAAACAGTGATGAACGGACGTTTGTTATGAGCAAGAAGAAGAAGTGAAGAAGAGTCCTGAGACGAGCAAAGGACAGTGTTTATGAATCCAGCACCGATTCTGCAGCATTTAGATGAGATTATCCACTGCAGAAAGGATGAAACTTACAAAAGATAAACCATCACAGATCGCATTTTGTCCTGTTATAGACATTGTCTTTAAATTGTCTGACCGTGTCTGGTCATAATCGAGCTACGGGCTGTATAAATAAACATATGCAACAGACAAAAATGCAAGTAGGACAGCTACTCCTATATTCTACAATCTCTAAGGGCAGAGATGAGATGTTCTTAAGTTCACCCCCAATCCATAAAAAAAAGCACGTACAGTATAATGAACCTGCTGAATGTGAAGTGCATTTGGTAGTTCGTTACGTACGGATGTTTGCTCATTTGCTACCAGCATATACAGTACAGTATATCACGCAACAAATATCATACTCGCCACTTCGGCCATGTTTAATACTGTACAGTATATTCCGTGGATGCTCTTTGTTTTTTATTATATTCCATCATGTGCCAGCTGTCTAACTGATGGCAGTATCAACAATCACTGACCGTTGCATAGTCGTGATAAGCTTTATGTCTCTTTTGGTTCAGTATAAACCCATCACTCATGCAGGCTGAAGGATAAAAAAAACAACAACAAAAAAAAACCCCCTCTGATCTATATACTGATTTTTAGCACGCAGATAGTGGCGGTCTTTTTTTTCCCCCTGAGTGAAGCAAGTTGTCTTTTCAGAGAATCCCTAATATCATTCCTTATCATAGAAGAAGGGGGGAAAAAAAACAACGGAAAAAAAAAAACATTACAATTCTGTGGGGGTTGTCAGAAAGAAAATCCAGATCAGATCCGAGGATATTTTTTGGACCACGTGGCTTGTCAGTTTAAACTGAATTGAAAATAATTTAATAATATCTGGATGACATCATGGGTGATGGCTATTATCAAATGTAGCCGACTGTCTATAGTACTGAGTGTGTGTGTGTGTGTGTGTGTGTGTGTGTGTGTAAACATGATATGAGCACTCACAGCCTTTGTAGATGTCAGTTGGGATCTGTACAGCAGTGTAGGAGTAGTTGACTTTGTTCTTGAAATTGGGGTCGTACACAAACTCCAGCGGAATGGACTTCAGTTTATCCGACTGGGGATCTTCATCGTTGTCTTCGGACTGAAACACACAGAGAGACCAAAACACACAACTTTACACACACACACACACACATCAATAACGGCTAATGTTCTGATAACCCTTACGATCAAATGTGCCTTCCTTTGACGGCCTCTTTGGATCCGAAGCTCCGTTTAAACCAGTGACACGACGTAACGGGACATATCAAAGAGGGCGATAACCACCCCGAAATCAATTAGTGTGTGAAACGGCTATCGCTTTCACGCTGAACTCCAGGACGCCATTATCCCAGTCAATAACAAACCGCAAAATCGTTGCAACAACAGTGCCCTGCTCCGCTCCTTTAAGCTGCCACAGATACCATTAATTAGCATTTTAATTCATTTCGGGTCGAATCTGCATAGCCTGCTTCTGAAGTAACTTCAATAATAGAGAATGTCGAGGCAGCACAAAACTGACCAAATAATTGGATTTCAATAGGCAAATCATTTAACAAATGCCTTCAGCGTACTGCATCATAAGCATCCCGGGCCTCGTGTCCTGCGGTGCATGTGCAGCCAAAGCCCGGGGAGAGGAATAACACGCAGTCCTGCTGCAGTACATTTACAGAAATGTGCTTTCAGAAAGCAGCCGTCTAATGCACTGGTTGGCTGCTTCGCCTTGACCTTCCTGTCCAGTTCATCCCAAACTAGCTGTATCAGGTTCAGGTTAGGTGACTGTGGTGGAGAGCCCATGAGTCTCAGCTTGTTTTTTCTTTCCTTTTAAAATAACTCTGACACAATCTGGAGGTGAGTTTGGGCTCATAGTCCTGTTGCATACATCTGAAGTTTATGAAATAAATGGGAAAGCATAAAAACCTGTGGGGTGCAAAAACTTTTGACTGGTAGTGTACACATGGTACACTATCTATCCATCTATCTATCTATCCATCCATCTATCCATCTGTACAGACTGGTATTGTATACATGGTACTCTATCTATCTATTTATCTATTTATCTATTTATCTATCCGTCCGTTCGTCCGTCTGTCTGTCTATCCATCCATCCAGACTGGTAGTATATACATGGTGTCTGTCCGTCCGTCCGTCTATCCATCCATCTACCTGTACAGACTGGTAGTGTATATATCTATCTATCTGTGTGTGTGTGTGTGTGTGTGTGTGTATATGTGTGTATAGCTTAGAGAGAGAGAGAGAGAGAGAGATAACCTTTTATGTACTCTTACTGATGGAGAAGAGCCGATGGGGTATAAAGACGAAACCACGTTCTCCTTCAGTCTGATAAAGTGATACACTCCAACACTGAAGACAATCCAAATGAATACAAAGTTCTGAAATGTGTCTACCACGTAGCTGCTACTTTGTACAAATTCCTCACTCTAAAACGAATAAACTCCAGCCATTTTTTCTCCCAACTAAGGGACGGTTGGAAAAGGGAACGGTGCACAGTCAAATTGCTTGATGTAGATACTAAAGACATTACTGTACAGTCCGGTACACGCGCACACACACACACACACACACACACACACACACACACACAC
>JAOVYU010000022.1:8731497-8741642 GCA_025674565.1 Synodontis membranacea
GTCAAATTTTTACTTAAGTTAAAGTACTGAAGTACTTGCTTTTAAAAATACTTAAGTATTAAAAGTACATTTTTTTCCATCGCATTGTTGCATTATTGGCACAACACATACAATACCTAATGCCTCTGACAAGCTTGTAGAGCTAGCTTACTGTATACAGCACACACTTAAAATGAAATGAATCTTTAATCCTTTCAGAAAAAATAAACATTTTTTCAAGATATGGCCATGGGTGCGTGCGCTCACTTCCGGCATATGCATTCCAGAGGGGGGCGTGGCACACGCTCCGCACTGAGCAGCAGAAAGAACGTGCATGCTGTCCGCAGATACGTACATTCCTGAGGGGGGTGTGGCACGTGCTCCACGCTGACATGACAACAGACTACGTCAGACGTGACGTAATTCTACCGATTACTGATAGGCTGTCACCCGGGAAAAAGAACAATCACGTTTTAAAAAAGGGGGGAAAAAACATCTACTTTCAGAATTAAAAGTAACGAGTAACGAGACCCTTGATAGAAATGTAGTGAAGTAAATAGTATGATATTTGTCTTTCAAATGTAGTGAAGGGAAAGTCATAAGTTTCCAAAAAAAATACTATTCAAGTGAAGTACAGATACTCAAAAACTCTACTTAAATACAGAAATGAGAGTCTGAATCCTGACGATGCAAAGGAGGTAGAAGAAAGCAAAACTGACTACTGCAATGTGAGGGAGGGGCGCATGGCATTACTGTCTCTCCCCTGTCAATCACACCGACACTAGCCAATCACGGGTTCACATCTGTGAGCTCAGCTACACTGTCCCGTGAAGCTGTGTGATCGGCAGTTCGAAAAGACGACGTCGGCTGGCTTTGCACGTCTTGTGGAATGGACTTTTTGACTCGAGAGCAAAAAAAAAAAAAAAAAAAAAAAGGGAGCTGATGGTAGCGAGTGGACAGTGTTCTCGACTGATGCCAAGAGAAGTGTTGTGTAGGCCTTTTTAAAAATACAGCATCCTGCTTCCTCATTCCCCCTCTCTGCGAATTAATCTTAAACTTTCCCATCTCGCTCCAGAGTGTCTAAATGGAATCAGACAGACACAAACAATAAGTTTACATTTCTCTTACAACTATTTTAGATGATCCAGCTTCATCTTTGTAATAAAAAAAATAAATAAATAAGGGGTGGGGGTGGCATTAAGTCTGTGTTTGTTATTATCTGTGATCTGTAATGATTTTCAAAGCTGTAGCCAGATTTAATTGAGAAAGACGGCACCAGAGGCTAGTTGGTGAAAACAGACTTAAAAATGAGACTTTTGTGTGGTTTTCGGGTTCGCATGTGGAGAATGTGTGCTGCCTTTGGCCGGAGGGTTCATCAGCATGTTTATCTGCCTGGTGCCTTTAATAGGAGAGTGTGCACGATGTGCAGCTGGGGTGTGCGCGGCGGATGTGATTAGGGTGTGGGTAGGAGGCAAGGCAAAGAGAGACAAGCGAAAGGGAGAGAGAGGCTCACACTGGAGGTGGAGAGAGGTGTAATGGCTTTTGCTGCAGGTGGTAACAGATGGTTGCTAATGGATGTTCATAGATCTGAATGACGTGGGCTAAGAGTGTGTGTGTGTGTGCGTGCGAGAGAGAGAGAGAGAGAGAGAGAGAGAGCGAGAGAGAAAGAGATTAAGACAACAAGAAAGCATATCAGTTTCTGTGTTTGCTTTTTTTTTGCAGTTGCCTCTCAATTGCAACGCGACCTTGGGTGTGACAAAGTGCCTATACAAATGAAACATTATTATTATTATTATTATTATTATTATTATTGATCTCTTTTCATATAAAAGAATTGCACAGTGCTGTGTTGTACAATGTTGCACTGTATCTCTTCATGCCTTGTTCAGCTGGTCTGCATATCATAACTACACTATGCACCTGCCAACACTGGTTATTACACAATCACTGCACAAATTCACTTCAGGACTTGTGTACTGTTTTACATACTGGCTATTTCTACCTACACTTACTTATTATGGTCACTTTACACTTACGCTACAGTAGGTGGTTCATCTGAACATTAAACTTGCTTGCTTTCATTGTTATTTCTTTTATTTTACTATTATTATTATTATTATTATTATTATTATTATTACTTTTACACTGTAATCCTTTACATTTTTTTTAAACTAGTATTTAACTTTTAGTCATTTTAACTGCATTTTCTAGAATTTATTTATTTAACTTCTTTTATTTTTATTTTCTTTTTTTACTTTGCGTTGTAGAGTTGTAGAAAAGCGGACCGGGATGCATTTATAACGATAACGGCTATGTCCCCTATATGTATTCCAATAGTTCTGTTATGTATTCAGTATCGGGGGGAGGAGGGGTATTATTTGAAGGGAGGGTGTCCACAGTACTTTTTTCACTGATTTGGTAATTCGCACAGCTTTCCCTCTCATATGACAGCTACTGACACGATCTCCCAAAGACAGGGCATAACACTTTTTTCGCTGTACCACCAGGAGCCATATATTACTGTTTTTTGATAGAAATTATACACGGCAAGTGGCAGATGGAAAAAATATGCTTTGTGTGTGTGTCTTCAAAGCATCTGCCATGTTTAGTACACCTGCTGTTTGAACCTTTGGCATCGATTTGTTTTTTTGGGGTTTTTTTTGTTTTGTTTTGTTTTTTTTTGCCCACAACAGACTGGTTTCTGTTCACAACTTCTTGGTCACATGAAGAACTTTTTTGGGCAACCTGGACTGAAAATTGTGGCTAAACGTGAATCCGTTAATCTGAACATCCCTCCCAAAAATAAATAAATAAATAAACAAACCCTGACAGTTCATGTTCCATTAACAGGACAGGTGGAAGTATCAAAATCCGTCACCAGCTACATACAGTATAGACCATATCTCAGTCTTAGTGCCTATAATGATGAAGATTCAGAAGAAGCCACTGCATCTCTAATAAGACTGATGAGATCTAGCTTTAAGCTTTGAGGTCAGATGCAGATCCTCTTTGGGCACTGTTTTATTCTTTTAATGCATCGATATCCATTACACTCGATAACCAGTAACCTTCGCTGGTATTAGAACTCCGCAAAATAAAATGGTCGCCTTTAACTGATTTCGCAAATGAGAATAATTCTCTTTCCTTCGCCTGATTGTTGAGCGGTCCTCGCGGAGACGTGTGCTATTTTAGTCCAAGGAGAGCGCGGCCTAATTCTCCTCCGCCCAGCCCTGCTCCTCTGGGAGCGGGCGAGCGCTATAACTGCTTCAGCACAGGCCTGCAGGAAATTGAAAACTAAATTGCTTTCTTAGATTTGTCTGCTCCTTTTTCTTAGGCACTGAAGCAGGGGGAGGCACAATTGTGTTGCTTTTGTTATCCATACAAAAGTAACACATGGAAAGGACATGGAGGTCGGGTGGGTAAACTGCACCGAGAACAAAGCCGGAGCTACGTGAGGGTAAGCTTAAAAACTGGAGACGTTTGTGTCAGAAAGAGAGAGTGCGTGTGTGTGTGTGTGTGTGTGTGAGAGAGAGAGTGATGATTATGGCGATGACGACAACGCCGATGAGCTTGTGTCTACCTTCATGTAGATAAGCTCAGGTTTTCCGTGGGTCAGTAGTCATACAGAGGCCGCCTTTATCTCGCTCCCGTTCTCCGTCCATCTGCTTGCCGTGCTTCTACTGCATGACGTCAACACAACTTTTACACACTCCAACCCAATTAGTTGAGAAGAGATCACGCGGCCTCTACGAAGCCATAGACGTTGCTGCAGAACACAACTCCCATTCGTGGAGTAAAATGAGTCTGAAAATTAAGCAGTACTTGACTGTTTATGACCCTATTAGCGTCGGGCGATCACAGACATTGCTACTGTTCCAATTATGATGCTTCGCTGTGTTTATTTGCTTAGAAATGAACTCCCTTATCTCACTGACGTGACACACAATGCATTCCAGCTGGGGTCAAAGCTGGGGTCTAAAGCAGAACGATGATGTTCGACAAAACCATTAAGAGCGGGCATGTGGGGAAACATCCTAATCTAATGTCTGTTTCTGAACCCATTATTTGCTCTTATTTTTGCTCTCTAAATGCTCTTCGTGGTGATGCGCTTGGGATTCTGCAAACTGGACTAGGAACTGTATGAACAGTCAGCAATGACATCTCGCGAACCGCCAGTTGAAAAGACAGGAGATACGATATACAAACTGTGTTGCATTATTAGCGGCACGCAGAAAGTGTTCCGCACTGAAAAGCCGAGCCGTCACTCCATTCCACTTGCGGTGCTTGACAAGCGTGAACCAATCAGACTGCTATTACTGTACGTTTTAAAGAACTGATGTCTTGTGTGGCGGAAGTGCACATTCTTCCCTAGTGTGCTGCGTCATTTCACTTCCATCGCTACGTTGCAGTCGTGCCACACTGAAATGCAATCGCTGTCCATTCACAGCCCTAAGGCATACTCAGCTAAACGTTTGTGGACTCTTCTTTTGCTGCTACGGTTCTGGGAATCAGCGTGGCTGTGTGGATTTGCGCTCATTCAGCCACAAGAGCATTAGTGAGGCCAGGCACCGATGTCGGAACGATGAGGCCCGAAGTGCTTCCGTTCATCTCAAAGATGCTGAATGAGGTTGAGGTCAGGGATCAGTACAGGCCACTCGAGTGACTCACATACGGGTGTGATAACGGTCAGATGTCCACAAACTTTTAGCCATCTAGTGTATTCCATTTTAAGACTTAATATGGGATTCTGCTGGAAGGCAATCACACAAAATTCACTAGATATTACTTCCCAGATCACAACCAAAGACTAGCCAGAGATACGGAATGGATACAGTATGATTCTCTGATATTTCGGACGTAATCGTTGACGTAATAAGAAAGCCTTGTGGAGCTCTGAAATGTAAAATTCAACACTGGTGATATTCCAAATATAAAAACACTTTAACACGTAAGGAAAAAACAAACAAACACATGTCTATATGTGTCAGACGTGCTTCATTGTGACTGGATGTATTTCGATTGATACTATTCTGTCAGCAGGTAAGTACTGTTAGTTTGACACATGCTCCTGCCTCATCCAATTTCAAATAACATATTAAAATGACCTAAAAAAAAAATATCATTTAAATTCAAATTAAGACAGTTTCACTGATAAAATGCAATTTCTCATGGATTAAGAATTTTTTAAGGACTTGTGGATATGTAGGTTAATATAATAATGTATCAGACACACACACACACACGCGCACCCACGCACGCACACTCCTTCCTTTTTTTATAGTCTGTGACTTTGTGGTTCCCCAGTTCCCATGCGAGTCCTCCCCCGCCTCACTGCCCTGGTTTAATTGGACAAGTCCCCTGATCTCCAGCGTGGCTAAATTTATCCAGACACACTTACCTGCCCTGAAAATAAACACACAATTAATCACAGTTTCAGCTCCGTCCCACAAACGAGAGGTGTATTTCTCATCAGCTGGACACTTCGACCATTGCAAAACATTTCAGCATGGTGCCCGTGTGCGACGGTGTGTGAGCGGACCCGTTTGCACACGTGCGCATGATCATCTTATCATTATCTTCTAAGAGCTGTCGGGGTGTCACGTCCATTACATGGCACATCAGCAGCTGAGAAATGACAGCAGTAGACAGCGGTCTGTATGTCAGACTGGTTTTCATGGTGACGGAGAGCGAGAAAGAAAATAAAAGAGAGAGACAGATGGAAAGTAGAAGGAAGGGGGGGGGGGGGAAACAACATACAGAAAGAAAGGGGTTTGATTGACTTTGTCGTGTACACATTGTTTCTCTGGCCTCAAATAGAAAAGCGCCCAGTGCCGTTCAGCTGCCCATTTAATTGTTATAACGTTTTGATTATGCTAATAAATACAATTTCAACAAGCAATAACAGCTAAAGGGCTTATTCCCCAAACTGGACTTTTTTGGAAATAGGCCCTTCATTTGCTTTGGCTCGAAATGAAACCTGTTGGCATGTCCTAACCTTCACAGCTTTTCGTACAAGATGGCTCACGATCGAAAGTTCGAGTTCTACAAATCTGCAGCCACGAGAGACATGGGATCCAAACACGGAGGCTGCATTCCCAAGGACTCTTCAGCGTCTGTCGCTATTGATCTCGATGCACTACAGTACATGGTCAAATTTTTGTGGACATCTGACCTTCTTTATAAAGATCGCATTCCAGATTTAGTCCTCATTTGCTGTTATAATAAGCTCCACTCTTCTGGGAAGGCTTTCCACTCGATTTTTGGGGCGTGGCTGTGGGGATTTGTGCGCATTTCAGCCACAAGAGCATTAGTGAGGTCAGGGACTGATGTTTAGCGAGGAGACCTGGAGCGCAGTCGGTGTCCCAAAGGCGCTCATTGGGGTTGAGATGTAGACCAGTCAGGATCTTCCGCCCCAACTTTTTCAAACAATGTCGCTGTCACGCCGGAACATGTTTTGGAGCCTACTATGTTACAGCATACAAAGACAATCAAGACAACGGTGTGCTTCCAACATTGTGGAAACAGTTTGCTGAAGAGCCACATGTGCTGTAATGTCAGGTGTCCACAAACTTTTGGCCAGATATTGTACATTCCCACGACAACATGCACCAATGCAGGCAAATGTACTCCAATTCCAGTTGAGAAAGTTCACGTGGCCGTCCAACAGATAACAGGAGACCAGTCTGGGTGAGGCTTTAGTTGTTTGTCCCGATGCTGAGGAAGATGAAGGAGATACTAATCACAGTTGTCGGCTGAAATCTACAGCTAGTGCTAAAAATCTAGGCGAGCCTCGGCTTGGCAAGATGCAAGCATGTACAGAGGTCGACATTATATTTCATCTAAAATCGATCACCTGTGCTCATACCCACAAACGCATCCACTCGGTGAAAGAAGCTGTTAAGACAATACGTCGCAACCATTTAATGGATGTTCACCACAATGGATGAGTTTCAGTCTCAAGGCATCATGTATGACAAATGTGGCATATTATCCAATCCAATCCGCTGACGTGCCACATGTTCGATTTCCATGATCGATCTTACACATGAACACGAGATAAAACATGGCTCGCAACATGAGGCCAACCATCACGCCTCCGACGTTCCGCAACACACAGGAACGGAAGTTTGCGAAGAGTCAGTCGATACTCGGATCTCAGATGCTGCGATCCCGTTTCAATTTTTCAAACGGTATCGAGGCGTTACAGCCTTCCTTTCTCTCACAGCCACCTCATAATCGCAGTACGACGGTACACCATAAGCTAATCTTCTGAACTCGTGTGTACTTTAAAGTGGATCAGTGCACCCAGGCAGTTTGTAACAAATATGCCATGTGTAACAAATGTGTTAGGACAACACCACTCTTCATTCTGTCAGAGGCATGATAGCGACACCACATCTCCAGAAGAAAAAAGAGCACAGAGGAAGCTGGGTAAACACACACACAACACACACAGAGAGAGAGAGAGAGAGAGAGAGAGAGAAGGGGGGGACTTGAAGGTCTGGAAAAAATCTCAGCCTTCTCCAACAAATTGGAAACTCTATGATGGTATGGGGGTAGGATCTTAAAGTGAGAGCAAAAAAAAAAAAAAAAACAAGTAACAAGAGTCCTAAATACTTATTATATTTGGGAGTCGATAAGATAAACCACCATGTGGTTATTATAATGTGATTATCTGTAGTGGCGGCAAATATCCAAAATCTGGTTCAATGGAGTACTGAAGACTAACCCCGTGCTCAAACTAGATGGTGGACACCGCAACGTGTGACCGTTTTTCAGATTTGTGTGTTCCACTTAGAGGTGCCTTTGTTGAGTGCGCATAGTTAGCTTCCAACAATTTTTTCAATTTCGGCTACTCCCGTTCGGGGTCACCTCAGTGGGTCTTTTTTGTCCGCACGTTTGATCTGGCAGAGCTTTTCACTCTGGGTGCCCTTCCTGACTCAAACGCAGGAATACACTAGAGTGTGTGCCCCCTTGTGGCTGGGTCTTTTACAGCACCCCGTATTCCCCAGCGGCCTCCCATCTGTGCACTAACCAGGCCCGACCCTGCTTAGCTAGCTTCGAACAATGTATCACGTAAATAAAAACAGCCACACTTCTCATGGATTTTTGTATTTTTTGATTTGCGTTTCACTTTAGAAGGTAAAGGTAGGAATGACTAATCATTGAAAAAAAAACAAACAAACAAAAAAAAAACGCCTGGACAGGCCACGCCCACAAGCGGGGACAGCAGAGGTCGTTAAACACCCTCAAGACCTGAATTATAAGCATGCATGGTAGCACATGTAGGATAAGATTGTATAAAAAAAAATACATAGCAGTTTCCTTAACGAGATTACTTTTTTTTATTTTTTTAAACACATATTGGTTTCCACTTAATGTGTAATATTCCTCTAACCCATTTCTCTGCTCCGTATCTATATTTAAACTGTATTCCACTGTCAGTTCTAAGCCAGTCTTGGTCTTGCTTCTACTGAGTGCCATATATTACTCTGGTTCTATAATAGGTTCTAAACAGCCTCCGTTTTAATTGATTTACTGTTTGTTTGAATTTTTTTTTCTGGTGCATATTTGCCTTGTGTACAGGAGTCAATATTGCACAGTTTATGTGCTTTTATTAAACATCGCAGGGACCAGCTCACCCCATCACTCCTCATCACCTGCAGTCTTTGCTACCCACTCAGTGCTCTTTTACATTCTCTCTCTCTCTCTCTCTCTCTCTCTCTCTCTCTCTCTCTCTCGCTCATTCCACCCCCCATCTCTCTCTTTCTCTCTCTCTCATTTCCCTCCTGCTGCTCATTTTGAAATCAATGAATTTCAGGACTTCATTTCCTCGCATTTCCCCATTTGCCTAAAGCGTCGTTCTCAGTCGAAGATGTTCTCGGTCTCTCTCTCTCTCTATCTCGCTCTCTCCTTCTCTCTCTCTCTCTCTCTCTCTCGTGACATCGCTCGGGTCGTGGTTACTTCTCGCCTGTAGCACAGCACTGACCTCAATGCGCCCGTCTTGTCCAGAACTGTCTGAAACACTTCGAAGCACAGACAGTTTGATGTTTAACACACGCCACTGCCCGTGTTCTAGACACCTGTGCTAGTCCTAAAACATACTGTCTTCATTTCTCTGCAAAAAAAGAAGTAAAGAAAAGAAAAGAAAAGAAAAGAAGAGGAAAGAAAAGAAACATTCATGGCTCAGAGTGATTCAACACTGACTCATATCCGCTTTGAAGAATTGACCGATTAAGCTCGGGTGAAAGCAAAAGCTGTGTTTCCATCAGATAGTAGTTTGGCAGGAACCTAAATTGTGTCCAGCCTGTGAAAATGTTTCTAAAATGACTCTGATATTATCCCTAAATTTCTGTCCTGGTTTTGTTTAATGTTCCGAAGTGACAACCAGACACTGCCAAAGCAACCTGGACTAGCCTAACCCTAGCAATAACTATACATAATAATGGATATTTGTAAAAAGAAAAAAAAAAAAAAAAAGGTTCCTTTCTTCCATCCTCACATACAGTAAAACATCACCACTGATAATCTGAGACCAGTAGAGAAAGTGCTTTACATGAATGACAGAATTTCTTAGTATTAGGTATGTCCTCCTTTTTTAATGTTGGTGTGTGCTTGAGATGGCATGCACTACACGAGTCCAGACTGTCATCTAAACACGCGCTGCAGTGGAAGAGATAACACTCAGGGTAAATCCCATGGACACTGGTGGATCTAGATTACAATCCATGAGGTGGGGTTTTGTCAATAAATAATTTTTAATATAAAATATAATAAAAATATAATAAAAAAAAAACTCATTCACTTTTAGCAATTAACATTTGCTAATTAGTACGCAGGCCAGTGAGAATACGCAGTGTGCCTTGTGCACGGCCAGTTATCACACTGACAGTGTGCGTCCGAGTGCGAATAAACTGTAGCCATGAAAGGATGAAGTTGGGGATCAGTGGCCTGACCGTGCGTCAGGAAAATATCTAAGCGTTATCTGTGTCTTGTATTGTTCAGTACTGGACACGGTGGCCGCACGGACTCTTGCTAAAGCTAAATTACAGTACTGTGCAAAAGTCTTAGGCATCCTATTTTTTTGCCTACAAATAGTGTTATAAATTACATTTTATGAATTCTGCCTTACTGATTCAGTACAAAAATTCATATTCCCAAACATT